>OZ022422.1:7513400-7547164 GCA_963989365.1 Rhimphoctona megacephalus | reverse complement strand
CAGATCTGAGTCGACAAAATGAAGTCGTCAAGTCTCATTTGCTTTGGAAGGCAGAAGGTCGTTGGATATATTCGACCACGTTGTCCAACGTCCACGAAGTTGCCAGTTCCAGGAGTTCAACACCATACAACCTCGTTTCTGTCAAATCATCGCAACCCCTCGATATTGATCGAATTGTGAATATACAGTTGCGGATATTCGGGTAATCGAGGGGCCGGTGACGCACATTCGACAGTTAGGTCTTTTCATTTCCATGGGAAATACAAATGAAAGTTATTTCTATTTTTTATCCCTAACGTATTTACGTATTTATCGACAGGTTTAAAGCAGCGTAATCTCCGATATTTTCCAGACGCACCTTAACCCAGTAGAATCAAAAATTATTCTTTATGTACAGTCTTGATTGCATATCTATAGTAGGGCTCGTAGTGAAGCTTGCTTCGCCAGTGGTAAGCTATAAGGTCTATAGACCCCGTTCGATAAGCCTGAGAATTTCGATCGTTCCTATTCCACAAAAAAGAGCCTCTTGTACATAAAGCCGGGGGCGGGTTGAAATTCCGAACTTTAAAAATTAGAACGCTCAAAATTCCAAATTTATTTATCTAGAACACAATACTCCTGGAAATTTACAATTCCAAAATTTTGTAAACAGAATTATTGTATAACCGAAAATAAAAGTCCACTACGAAATTAAATAAGAATAATCATGGATCCGACCGATAAAGCGTCAACATGAAAACATAGTACGTAAAATATGTATCAACTTCTCATAATCGGAGAGTCCATAGTTCCGAAAAAATGTAGAGTTATATATTCAAGATCCTGAATGGCGAAAGTTTCTACAGAGAAAAGTTCAGAAAATAGAAATATCCGATAGGTGTAAGCATCCTGATATTATATGTTTACAATAGAACATGAAAGATGATCAATACTCAGAAAAAATTCTACCGAGAAAGATCAAAATTCCGAAAGAATAGTACTCTGAAAGATCAAAATTCCGAAAAAATTTTCCCCGAAGACCGAAACTCCGAAAATCCATGCGATACAGCAGTGGTGCTGCCATCTAAACGTGTCAGGCTTACATGCTATCTGCTTTATGTGTGAGTTTTCGGAATTTTGATCGTTCTGAACGTTCTATATCGGAATCTTACACTATCTAAACTTGAGTTTTCGCAAACTGGATGAACAAAAATATGATTTTTGGATTCCAAAACTTTCGGGAACCTGACGAATCTTATTAGCTTTTATTATATTTAAACTTTCTGATATAGTTCGTTTTCTAGAATAACAATTACGGTAATTTGTGGCATGTTTAATATTACATATTCGGAGTTTTGTGAGTCGAATTACTGGTCATTCAAATAAAACGTTGACCTCATTCATACGATTTCTGAAAATTATCTCGTATAAGAAATCACATTTGTATACTTTTCCTATCGCTACTCGGACCGTTCTGCATCATTTACAGTCAACTGTGTAGACTTTCGCTGGTATGACCTTTACGAAGCTTTCAGTTTCGGAACATTAAAATTAGGAATTTTAAACCGTCTGAGTATTTAAAGTTCGGATTTTCAAACCGGCCCCATAAAGCCAGAGTTTCCTTCTACTAGAACATCCACAGTTCAACTATGTCCATCTCTTTACATTATAGAAACATGTGGATGTCCAGGGAGTTATTGGACGCGGAGGTATCGAAGAATTCCAGGAATGGGGTAAAATGGCTCACCGTAACAATTCGGTTACAGGTTTAACCTTTCGGAATCAAGTTCATGGATATTGCCAAGAACATAAAATTCCCCGAAATTGGATAATGTGACTCAGGGTTTGTTTGCGATTGAATTATTCGATCGTGTAATATCAAAAACTTTCCTAAACTGAGTAAGATCTATGACCCGATGATTGAATTTGAGTTTAACATTTCGCATGACACGGCTTTAAAAACCTACACGAATGGAGTGAAATGAATCACCCCCCGAGTTTGGGTTTATTTTGGTTTAACTTTTCGTACATCGCAGGTTCAGATAGCTGTACAAATGGGGTAAAATGGATGACTCAAGGATCGAATTTATTTTCATTTCACTTTTCGCACACCACAATGATGGAGTTGTTGGAATGCAAAAAAAAACCATTTTTTTCTGAAGTAAAGCCCCCAAATTGATGTGCAGTTGCAAAATTGCAGAACGAAAATTGACCAATGTTTTTTTTGGGACCCGATCATCAAATCTCTGAATAAATACGAACAGTATCAAAAATAATGATATTGATAAATAAATATTTTTCGTTGCGTTCTAACCATGTAAAGTTAAACATTCGTAATTGGGACAAAATGAATCATTCAAAAACTGAATTTGTTTACGATATTGAAACGAGGATCGTTGAAACGTAACGAAAGATTTTCTTTTTTACTAATCAATTTCTTCATTTTTTAAATCGTTCAAAGTTTTCTGCTAAATTTAGCAGTTATTAATTGAGTCCCCAAAAAAGTTTGTTCAATTTTCGTGATCTAACACTGCAAATAAATGTCGAGTTCTACAGAAGAAAAAGAGGAATGTCGTTGCATTCCAACGGTGCAAGCTTTAACATCGAGCTGCAGTAGTAAAAAATTAAAAAAAATTAAAAAAAAAAAAACATTCCGGAAACGAAGTAAAATGGATCGTCGAGAGTTTAGACTACTCGAAGTTGTGTTTCCCGATCTCCTTAGGGCACAAGACTACAAGATCGCTCAGCATTAGAATTGAGAACCATAATAATGTATACTCTATCCATACGTCATAATAGAGCATGTATAGAAATATATTTTTCCCGCAAGAGATCACACTCCCGCCGAACTGTACGTACACGCATATGCTTTTGACGTTTCGCGTCCGGTGGCCCGCTTCGCACGCTCTTTTAACTACCCTAACTTCTATACATATATAGATACATAAATAAATATATAGATATAAATTGATGTAAGAATCGTAGATCGAGTTGAGCATCACAAGTACATTATAAGCTTAGATAAGGGGGTTCGGCGGGTCGTTTAATCAGATTGTCAAGATAAGACTGTCGAAGACTCAATTGTTGGAAGATTCGAAGATGTTATAGTTTTCCTGTGAAAGATCGATCTTGTTTGAAGATTTAAAAAAAATGTGCACGTCTTTTCATTACTCATTCGCTCACTTGATCATTCTCTCTCTCTCTCTCTCATTCCAGGGTTCTCCCGTGTCACGGGGCGAATCCGCGGCCAATGATCTGCCACATATCCCTGCAGTTCTCGTACTGGTTGTATGGGTGATTACGCGCTTATATATCAAGCACATGAAACGACACTTACCTCCGTACTTATCCGTTTTGGGTGTCGTTGCCGCCATTGTTCCACCACCGCCGGCTTTTGACACCGTTCACTTAAAAAAAAAAAAACACCGACCGCACTATCTCACCATTTTCGTGCTCGTACACCCTGTAAACTACGCACTAGACGCGCTTTAAATCTAATGTAAACCCGACGTGCGGCGCTACATTTTCGTTTGTCAACCATCTTCGGTACATGAGCGCGCGTACAACGCGGCATCTCGCGGGCTATTGTCCAAGTTGTGTCAAGGACGATTATTCAATATGGCCGTTATGTACAACAGCAGTTACGAAGTGCGCGCTTGGACTTGTTCGTTCTCACGCAACGTATTCTCTTTTACGAAAATACAGTTTTTTTCCTTTTGATCTCTCGATGAAAGTGCCATTTTGACGATTCATCGAACTACGAAACGGTGGTACGAAAATAATAGTGTTTTATTATTTTTCAACAAGTTATCGCGAAAAACGAACGATGCGCAAGATCGATTGCAGCGCCAAAACAACACTGTCATTCTCGTGACAGTTGTCACGCTTATTTACCTATCTTACGTTTATTAATAATCTGGCATTTTAGCGACCTTGAAAAATATTTAATATCGAGCTAATATTACCAAAGATATCGTATCTACGTCGGGGACATTTGCGCTGTCAAAAATATTACGATTGATTTTCCCGAAACCAACGTGGCGTGCCGCAGAACACGAACTTTTCACTGAATACAATCCGTCGAGAAAGTATTCGGTTATTTTTCGCGATATGTGTTGAATAGACAGTTTCATTACGGAGTTAAAAATTTTTAATATTCGTATGAATAAAGAAAGGAGTGTAAAAAAGAGAGGAAGATGGGGAATTCTATGACAGCGCATTACGAAACCGCCCAAAAGACCGGTGCTCTCACGCTCACTCGAGCTAAATTGAAAAAGCTTCCACCGACGATACACGAGCTTGCTAAACATTTGCGTACTCTCGATCTTTCCGAAAATCATTTCGTCAAATTGCCCGATGAAATTGGCAATTTTACGCTTTTGAAACAGCTGAACATAAGCCAGAACAAATTGACGTGTTTGCCTGAAGCTCTTGGAGCGCTTAACAAACTCGAGAGTCTTAATGCTAGCTCTAATCATATTTATTCCCTACCTGATTCCCTCTCTCGTTTGACACATCTCAAACAGATCAATCTTTCCGACAATCAAATCTCCGAATTTCCCCTTATGTTATGCGGCCTCAAACATCTGGACATACTCGACGTCTCCAAAAACAAATTGATCTGCATCCCCGATGCTGTCTCTGGACTCTACGTCGTCGAACTCAATCTCAATCAAAATCAAATTTCCGCCGTTTCTGGTAAACTCGCCGATTGTCCGAGATTAAAAATTCTCAGGCTAGAAGAAAATTGTCTACAAATCAACGCTCTGCCCGTCAGAATCCTCAAAGATTCCAAAGTCGCCACCCTTGCTCTCGACGGCAATCTCTTCGAGATTAAAAAACTTGCTGACGTTGAAGGATACGACGCTTACATGGAGAGATACACAGCTGTTAAAAAGAAATTGTTCTGAACGCTTCTCCTAAGCTCAGTAAAAAGACCATTGGTTTTTTGTTATTTATGTTCAGAGCTACTTGTTTAAAGAGCCAAACTGTGCGAGATGCTGAGAATTGTAAATACATTTTTAGAGCGGAACGTGATTTTTGCTCCGAGATCAGTTTTGTGAACAAAAGCACTTTTTTCAATAACGCACAGCAAACGATCAAGATTATTTCTGCTGTTGTTGTTTTTACTGATTTCTAGCTCATACGCGAATTCTTCTATGTCATATTCACAAGCACAATGTTATTTATGTGTATTATATGTACATCCCACTCAGAAAGTCTGATGAACTGATAAACAAATTTGGAAAGTGTACCATATGTTAATTGTTGTAATAAATCTGGTATTTTTATTCGAGCGTTATTCGTTCGATTATTTCGATGCAACGAATTTATATTTACAACATTGGGATCCAAAGAAATACCTTATTTGCAGTCATTTAAAAATTGTTTTTTGCACCACTTGCCTGAGTATATTGCTCATAGTTTTGTTATAGTCTTTGATTAGGAACTAATAGATTTGATGTATAAAAAAAATATTTAAAACAATCTGGAATATAGAGAAAAAAGTTGCATTTTTTTAAATTTGGGACTACAGAAAATTCATCTGGAAACTTTAGTTTCCAATTATTTTAATTGATTGAGATTTTTTTCTATTTATTTCACATTTCCCTCCAATCTCCATTTAGTTAAACTTTTTATTTCAAAAATATTTTTAGTTTTTCGTTTTCTCTAACCGTGCTGCGTGGGAGGACTTCGAAAATTTTGGATAATCAGAATAACCTATATCAGAGTATAAAAAAATACGACAGCGTTTCAGAAGTTTTTCCTATATTTTGCGACTTTTTTCTAATTTTTTTCTTTTCAATACTTGGCATCGAGCTACTGCAACATTTGGTCATTAATTTCCCCTTTATTGAGTAGAATTTGTAAAACAAACGAAATATACAAAATAAATTATTGAATTATTTTTCGACCTTGCTTTTCATGAGCTGTTTTACCAATGACTTGCATTTCTTGTTAAAAAATCTTGAAAGATTGTATACGATGAGTGCAAATACTATTGAAATTGTTGTCTCATTTCTCTAAGGGCGGGTTGTTCCAACCTCTAGGTAAGCCCATCTGGCAGTTAAAGGTTTGCAAGTCAATGCTTTTAACCGCCAGATAGGCTACCTAGAAGTTTGAACAATCCACCCTAAGGGTTTATAAAATTTTTCCAGGGGAATTTTGATGGTGTGAATAACTTCGTGTTTGGCACATTTGATAAAATACAGGATTATTGAATAGGTTTAGTACACTTGATCACATTGACCATCGGCTGAACAAATTTTCACATTACGACACTTTTTATAATACAGCATTGTTTTTTAAATCGTTCTACCGATTAATTTGTACTTTTTTAATGTTACATATGAAATTAAATTTCAAACGTTAGGATTGTTCTAATCTCGGAAGAATAATCGAAAACCCTAAATCGTTTTTTTAGGCACGGACCATTTTGAAGCCTTTTATAAAATTAATTGTTTCGCATCTTAAGCACAGAGTTATTGTAATTTTGGTGGCATTGGCGGAGCTTGTGTGGGACGACTTCCTCGTGTCATCACACTACTGGGCGCGGGGTTAATCGAGAACAGTGAGCCGAAAAATACGTGCTGAATCACCGGAAATTTGTTGAGAACCTGAATTATGGAAAAAACAAAAATTACCATCAAATCCAATGAATCAGAATTAATATCATTATTAAATATTATATGAGTCTTTTCACTTTCGCTTTCCAAAACCCTGACCTCTTTTGATTTATGCAATTTTTCAATACATTTTAATACCGCACAAGAAATAAGCAGACATGTATTCCAAGATTTTTTAAATTTTGCTGTTCTTTTTTTATGAAGTTTTTAATTAAACATACCATTAGGAAAAAAATTAAATCTCTAAAAGAAATGGTTCCATTTTTTTCGTCGAAAAATATGAATTTTCTTTTAAGAAACCCATTGTCATTTTGTATTTTTATTTTTTTCAGAAACGACGTAAATTTACGCTTAAGCTTTCTTTACTTTCACCCACTTTCCCTAGAATAAAAATTAGAATAAGCTTTTTTGAAAATTTCGTTGCATTTTTTAGGAAAAAAATAGAAAAAATTCGTTTATATTAGAGACTTCATCTTCTATCTCCTAAAACTACGTGAAAAACCGCACAAAATTGCTAAAAGTCATTCTTATACTAAAATTAAAAAAATCAATTTGTGAAAATCGAAAAATTCCTGCAATATCCTTGTGCTAATTGGAATTTAAAAGTAACGTAAAATACCTCATACATAATAATAGACAAATAAATAGCAAAAATAATTTAATTCGGTTTATTATGCTTTTAATTGCTTAAAATAATTTTTCATCACTTCTAATAAAAATATTAATGGAGAGAAAACGGTATTAAAATAAGACTTACTTCGACCTTGTACATCTTAATCAGTCCAGTGTTGACTTTCGACCACGAAGACACCGCACTGACGTTCCAAAGTTGATTCGAATGTTCAGCGAATGGGCCAATTTTAACGTTGCATATAAATTCTATACTGCCGAGAAACATGTATTGTTTTGCGTACATCTCAATCGTGTCCGGACTCACAAAATGACGGGGCTCTAATCTCGGATGGCCTAGAAAAAAAATGAATTGAGTCCATAGGAAATTTATTCCCGAATAAGATGAAGTTGACGTTGCTGGAACACAACATATTTTTTTTTACTAATGGCCAAAATTTTAATGTTGACTAGAGCTGCAAAATTGAATCAATTTTTTGTTTCAGTCTCTTTTTGTCAATAACCAACAAAATGAAAAAATAAAAAACCCTGGTCATATTTCAAATTAAGAAATTGAAAAATCAAAAAATAATTTCACGGTATTTCAACGATGTAATCTAAAAAGCTATACAAAATTAATAGCTACAGAACTTTGTTGCGTGCAATATTTTTATAATTATCTATTTATGAAACGAATTTTCGGATATTAAGTTTTGTTTATAGTGAAGGAATCCGGATATTTAGTCCCGAAAAAAAAATCAATAATCACAGAATTTTGTCGCAAGTAATATTTTTCTCATTTATCAATATTTTTAATATTTTACGTTTAACGTTTTGAGCTGGACTATGGAGTGAAGTATTTTTAAGCTCACCAATAAGTTGTGAACTTCCCCAAATAAATGGTACAAACTGATAGTCATCCAAGCTCCATACACCATGGCTACCAGCTGGTTCCATTCGATAAACCAATTGCAATCTTCTCACAAGCTCCAAATACCTTGAAACGAAAAAAAACTAGTCAACTTGGCTCCAATATCAAAAAATTTCAAGTTTGAGTAGAAAAACACCATTTCTGGGGATTAATCAGTAATAAGTTAATTGGATGAAATGAAAATAGTGATTAATGGCAGTTTTACCTGTTGAATACTTTGGTACCAACTGCGACTTTGTCGTCGGCTTTGTAAGCGCCTATTTTAAACATGCAGCAGAGAAACATGATAAAAGCCATTTCATGACCCGTACCATAGTCAATGCGAGTCGCATTGCCAAAACCTTCGCACAAATATTGTGTGATTTCAGGAATTGCTCTGTGCAAATCTTCCGGTAATACTTGTTTCAGTTCTTCAACCGCTGACTGAAATAAAATTCATTAATAATTATATGGTGTAAAGAAATAACAAATATATACAGAATGTAAAAGTTATGAAATTCGAAATTGAGCATCTTAAATGTAAAATAATATAGATTGGGAATCCAGTAGAAACTAATTAGGAATTCCTAGTTAAAAACGTGAAAAAACGAAAATTACTTACTGTACTAGACAAAATACTCAAAATTTTGAACTTTTATAAGAACAAATTAAACTAGAAATTTCTATCAAACTTGAATTTAAAAAAATCAAAAACCTTTTTTACCAAATATGAAAAATTTCTGACTTTAGAAATAGAAAATGCAAAAATAAGATATTTTATGGAAAACTTAGACGGTTTAAGAAATATTATACATAAAATCACATGACATGAAATTTAAAAGAAATCGTAAAGCTAAAAATTAAAAAAAAAAAAATTAATGTTTTACAAATAAATTGTGGATTTGGTAATTTCTGAATTTTTGAAATAAACTTTTCTGACGTTATTCCTGGGAGATTTTATTTTGAAAGGAAAAATCATCATTTGTTGATACATGATGCAAAAAAAAAACATTAGCAGAATTTTTTACAATTTATAAAGTTAAAAATTTGAAAAAACAGTTTTTATATAAAAAAAATTGCAAAATTGTTATTTTTCAGTGTTACTCCTGATATATGGTGTTTTTTGAGAGAAACCATACTTCTTTAGTACCGGCTTTGACGAATTAAAAAAATAATACATTGATTATTCAATAAATTTTAAAAGGTTAAAAAGTTCTTTAAATAAAAAATTGGGAATGTCCCTTGGAATGACTTGAAGAATACCTCCATTAATTTATCATTCCATACACGAAAGGATTTATTTCCAAAGCGCTGTGGTTGTTCTGTTGGTGGAATTTGTGTTATCCATTCGTCAAGTTTATTCAACATGGTAATGGTTTTGATAACCGCAGGAGATTGTGAACATTCAACATCCAAAGGTTTACCTTGCACCGCGTCATTCAATGCCATAATGAATCCCAGATATTCCTAAGAAAAATATTGACGATTTTCACCCCTAGGAATATGTAAATCTTTGGCTACCTTTTTGCACACACTGTGCCTGTGCGACTCAGACAACTTTGTGATTGTCTTAGTTTCCACACATCTAAGTACTTGAATTTTTTTTCTATTCTCCAGAGCGAGACTTAAGATTATATGTATGGAGGCAAAGGAATCTTTCCAATAAGCAACACAGACGACGCAGTGTAACACAATGTTTGGTGTTCTGTGTTCCAACTACGACAGTGCTATAAGTTTTAATGGGCATCCATTCCCTGTGTTTCACTGTGTTATGTGCTCTTGTTGAAAAGTTTCCGTTATCTTCATGTAAAAAATAAAACCATTTGATTGGAAAAACATTTGATGCTGAGATGAAACTCGCGAAGTTGACACTTTTGTTTCGAGTCTCACGGACCCAAAAGTATATGCCTTGGATTAATGAGCAAAATGATCGCTGTTTTGTGGATTTCTGATAAAAACTCACAAAATACGCTTCGGATTTTTGCCAAGCGACCATATCCTCCGGAACTTTGATTGCTTTTCTTGGTACGATGAATTCATGGTCTTCGGCTACAAAAGTTTGAAAGAAATCGTACGAGTGTCTAATTCCAATGTGAATAAACGAGTTTGTACTTGTTCAAATGTGTTTTTTACCAAGTTTTTTTTTACACTTACAAATTACGCCTGATGTACTCGTTACTGAACTCGATGAGCTCATTTTTCGTAAATATAATTTGAAATATTTATTGCGTTTCTGGGTTTTGGAGGTTATTGTGCAGAGATGAACTGATTTTTATTAACTTTTAATATATGGAAATTTCGGTTATCATTTCAGTTTGCCTGTTTTGTTGATTACCGGCTCAATCGTTTTTGAAATTTCAGAGAGAAAACATGCGACAGAAATCAACCAAATTGATGATGACGGGAAGATACAAGATTGAACATGATTTTTGATTCGATAGAGGGCAGGTCGAGAGTCCCAGTATAGAAATTATTTATACAGTCGACTCTCCCATGTGTCAACTCGACGGGACCAAACGCGATCCCTTGTGTCAACTTTTCCTCCATCCCCGGTCTTAAGGGGATGGGTCAGTCGGTATCTCGCCACCGTGAGTGCGAGAGAGATAGTTGCAAATTTCGAAAGTGAAATTCTTCGACACGATTTGACCGATTACAAAATGGCCCTGTCAGCTCATTTTTGCCATCGTCCTGCGTGGGCTGACAGAGCTTTTTTGTAATCGGTCAAACCGTATCGAAGAATTTCAACTTCGAAAATTCGAGGTGAGATTAGGTGACTGATCCATCCTCTTAAGGAGGTTGTATCGATATTTATATGACATGATACGAAAAATACATTATATTTGATTATTCCAAGTTAATGTATTGAAATTTGGCGTGAATCTTCTTGAACAGCATTTAATTATGTGTGAAAAATTTGGAGAGGATTCACCGCCTGGTAATCGAGATATACATTGTTGAAAATGACAAGTTTAACATGGGCTCTTATGGAAGCTTTCAAAAAATTGCGAACTTCAACAATAAATATCTCAATTTTGAGACCGGTGAATCATCGGCATATTCCGCCAGAATTTTAATACTGTCTTAAGCTTTCTATTTACAAAATTTTATTGTGTAAAGTTGGAAAATAATTTTTACATGAGAAACGATAGAACCTCCTTAACATCGCTGATACAGGGGGAACATCGCATGGAAAGAGAGGGAATGCAAAACCAGCGTGAGAGTAAATATTTGACGTTTTGGAGTGGGGGTCGGGGAAGTTGACTCATGGGAACGGACGGATAGGACATGAGAGAATGGTTGGCACATGAGAACGTGACATAACGGAGAGTCGACTGTATTATGTTTTAACCCTTGCTTGCCACACCTCCGCGGAGTAACACGCTTGCCAAACGGAGGCTGGGGTGCAGGGAGACTAGAGTAAAGGAGTGGACACAGCGTGCTTTAGAAATGTACACGAAATCCCGGCCTGAAGCGGCGGCGCTGTATCGGTACAAATCCTATTAGATCAGACATACTGTTACTACTTATTTCCTAACCTCGATTTTTCAAAATACGTGCAATGTCTATGTTTACGTCAGGGAGTTTACGTGTACAAAAATTTTTTTTTATTAATGTACTGAGCTTCGATCTTTGAAGGAAATGAAATGTAAACATTTGATATTGTTTTATTCTACCAGACCCATCAGTACAATTTTTTTTTTTATCATTGATTGTGTGAATACTGGAAATAAAGTTTTTATCTGGCTCAATGGCACATTTCCGTTTTTATGTCATAAATACTGATGACATTAAATTTTTTTTATTCAGCATAAAAACGACGCGGGTATCACAGAAAACACCACATGAAAAAATCTGCCAACCTTGAAAGGTGGTCGGAATTCCGGATCAATGCATGTAACAATCTGAGATTGTCGACACAAAATGTTGTTTGCAAAATTTAACCGTTTCACACATGAGACGAAACCACGCACCGAAGACAATAAATAGTCTGTTTTTTTAACCTCCAATATCCTGTCCAATGTACTGGGATTTGGGTTAGAGACTTTTTTTTCTATTGCACAAGCGCGAAACGGTCACTTTCACCGTGTGGACTAATTTTATTACTATACGTGTAGGATCTGTACACCTGGTGGCACAGCTAAGAACTAATTCAAGACCGGATTTTGAGGACGCCGTTACTACTTATTTTCCTATGCTGTGTCCACTCCTTCTCTCTAGTCTCCCTGCTGGGGTGTAATCCACCCCTAGGTGGCAAGCAAGGGTTAAGGTGATCTATCAGTTGCATGAGTGGGGAGTCGATAACTGAAAACTAGATACACGTTTTTCTCGG
Source organism: Rhimphoctona megacephalus (assembly GCA_963989365.1). NCBI lineage: Eukaryota > Metazoa > Arthropoda > Insecta > Hymenoptera > Ichneumonidae > Rhimphoctona > Rhimphoctona megacephalus. Next base: position 7,534,710 of record OZ022422.1, on the reverse strand, counting down.
ACACGTTTGATATTTCGAGAAACGGAGAGTTACACGTTATTTTCTTCTTATCAGAGAACAACGTGTAACTCTTCGTTTTCTCGAAATATCAAGCTTGTCCGAGAAAAACGTGTATCTACTTTTCAGTTATCAACCCCCCACTCATGCAACTGATAGATCACCTTAAATCGTTCAAAGGCGCGCTAGAGCGCAAACCGGAGCCAGCCTAAGGGCCGTTTTCTCCGATGCGGTTTAAACTCAGTTGAATTTTTTTCATATAGTTTTGACATAGGATGAACTGAGTTTAAACTCCGATCAACGTTGCAGAAAATGGGCGTAAATAGAACAAGAAAATGAAAAAGATTATGGAAACTTTCCAACAAGCAACACCAGCCGACAGCTAGTTTGACTAGCTATCGAACTTCACTTCTACTCCAATTTCTATAACTTTTTTCACTCCACTCGTTCTCCGAACATTTCCGACCGATTCCGAATACATGTAAACAACAATATGTGTTACATGAGTTTACAAGTGTTATCGCATATCAGTAGACGATCTCTTAAATCCGGTAAATAAATGACAAATCTAGCTGACAACAAATTCAATTATCGTTTTCCTAATTTCCGTGGTTCATAAAATCTATTCTATTCATAAACAACATGGAAAATATCTGTCGTATTTAAAATACATAACAATTTCGATGGATGAATTTTAGGTTATGAATATCAATACCAATAACGCATGCATCTTTCCGGTAAAACGCTTTGACAATTGTTCAAAGCAATATCAAAATGTATTCCACGAGTTTTATTTATCGTTTAAGTGACACGAAAAAGCCTTTATAACTTCGGTACTATGGCAACACCTTTGGATAAAATTCTGGATGTTGATATCGATGCAAACGGCATATTCAAGTATATACTGGTCAATGTTCATGACGATGTCAATAAGGAGTCCAAACCTATCGTTAGAGGCTACGCGAAATGCACTTGGCATGGTATGTGCAATAAAAAAAAAAGTTTTTTCTAAATATATATTTTTTGCTATAGTATTAACCCTAGAACTTCAATGTTGGGTCATTCATGCCCATGCCTTTCGGCGTAGGACAGCTTACATGTGTGCGATTTTTGCAAAAAATGTTTTTTTCGGTACAGAAAAAATTTTATCATTCAGTTAAGGGTCCACAGAAGACTCATGAATTTTTTCAGATTTTTTCGTACATAGTCAAATAAGCGACCGGCATCAATGACCCACATTGGGGTTTATTGGAGCTAAACACTACGTTGGGGTTCTAAGGTTAATTTACTGGTTTTACGGCATCCATATAATCTGGCATCATTTCAACTACAATCGTCAATGGTCCAGTCTATGCCAAATAATCAGACAATTTTTTTCCCAATACGTGAAATGTGTCTGGTGATATTTCTAAATGTATGTGATTTTTGTAATTACTTCGCTGTATAAAATCTTTCTCTCCAATGCCATTGGACTGTGTAATAACACAATATGTGTCATACACAGCAGAGTGGTTAAGAACATCTTTTTTTTAGATTTCTCCAAAAATTAAAAAAAAAATCATAGAAAATGACGAATTTTGTCTCCAGGCTATGTTGAAAAAAAGTATTAAGAAAAAGAGATTCAAATAATCGAATAATAAGAATCTAGAGTATTCTCGAAAATTAACAGATTCATTTCTCAAGACGAAAACAAAACTCATATGATTATTTCAGTAATTTTTTTCAAAGAATTTGTTAATAAATTCTTACTAATTATATTATCACATATCAAGGTTTATAATATTTTGAAGGAGGCTGAATTTTTCCTGATTTTTTGCGAACTACTGCTTACTAATATTTTTATAGAATTAAATTATTTGCAAAGATATATGCACTATCCATTGTTAAAAGCTTTTGTATTTAAATTTGTTGGTTCTTTTGAAAAAAATAGATTTCACATAATTAAACTTTTTTTTCGAACTCGAATTTCTAAAACTGCCCTTAACATTTATAAGAGGATTGGTTCCCAAGTGAAAAACTATTAAAGTGAAAAATATGTTTTTGATTTTATTTGAACTTAAAAAAATTCTTTTTATAAAGATTTTCGTTAGTAAACATAACTTTTTCGTAAAAATAGCAGCAGCATCTCAATTAATGATAGTGTGGTTGAACCAGCAACAGTTGGTGGGAGCAGCAACCGCAGCCGTGACTCTGGAAATTTATCAAAAACGACGTTTATGAATGATGATTCCTTTTTCTTCTATGTAGGTGGCTGTGGAATTCGAATAGTGTTACCTTTTTTTCTTTCAATTGCTTCAATTGAGCTTATAATTTCTTAACCATTCGCCATTCTGCTGCCAATTGCTGAAACGATTTTTTAAAATTAGCATTTTCTCAATTTTCGTTTTGAAACAACAATTTTTTTTTACCACGTATACTTACTCTGTACAAGTGTTCGAGTTCCCAGCAGGCATTATTGTAGATATAATCGTTTCTGGGGCGAAAAGAAAAAAAAAACATTAGCAATGACACATTTTTTATTGCCTTGAAAAAATAAATAATTTTCTCGTGCATATTAAATTTTCAAAATAACTATATTAGTTATAGATCGTTTTCTTGAATGAGAAAAATCTTCTTACCCTCTAGCTAGTTCAACAGCTAGAGGATCAGGGATTATTTTATTTTCTGAATTGTTTTTCAATTCTAGGAAATGGATAATCATAATGAAAAATTTGATCTGGTTTTTCAAAAAAAATTAACCATGAATATAAAAAAGTTTTTATGTAAATATTGCTGTAGTTTTATGTGTATTAAAATTTTTTTTATACAAAAAAGGTAATTTTTTGGACAAATATTTCGTTACCTGCAATAATTTATACGTTTTCATGGAGATAGATTGATTGTATTTATTCAATTGTATTTATACAATCAATCTATCCCCATGAAAACGTATAAATTATTGCAGGTAACGAAATATTTGTCCAAAAAATTACGCAATGTAAATTTTATTTACATTGCGTTAAGTATGCACCCATAATAATACTTTACGTAACTGATTTGTTTATATTTTTCATACGAAGTAAATTATAATATCAGATACGTAAAAATTTATATAATGATAAATAAGTAGTATTGAACATTTTAATAATTATTATTTCTTTTAACCCTTTCATGCACGAATTTTCCTGTGCAACCAATTATTTTGATAGTACCTGGATATGGGGTTTTTGGGATCGCTGATAACGAATTTGGAATGAGATTTTCAAAATTAAAGATGGTGGATCCAATATGGCTGATCAAAAAATAAAAAATATCTAGCTTTGAAATTTTGTACATGGGGAATTTTGGGATGCCATATTGAATCCGCCGTCTTGAATTTTGAAAATTGGATTTCGGGTTCGTAATCAGCGAACCCAAAAACTCCTACATACAAAATTTCTCAGCAAGAGCGATATTTTCAATTTTTTGGTCCGGCATATTGGATCCGCCATGTTGATTTTCTAAAATTTTATATTGGATCTGCAATCACCGATCCCAAAAACCCCAATATCCAAAATTTCACAGCTAGAGCGATGTTATTTATTTTTTTATTTTTTGGTCCGCCATATTGGATTCGTTATTTTGAATTTTGAAAAACGGATTTCTGATTCGTGTTCAGCGACCCTCAAAATACAAATATACATCAAAATATCGGTCTGTTTACGATCAAACTTCACCAGGAACGAGTTTTTTCTGAAAATATAGCATTTTTTTTGTGCTTTATTTGTTTATAACAAAAAGACATGTTCGATGAGCAGTTTCCAGGAGTTACGCACTGTTAGGTTCATGTCTGAAGATCATATGAAAACTTATCTCGTGCAAAAATATCTAGAGAGCGATATTATAGAGCTGAAAAATTGTTAGGAAAAAGGTGTCGCGTATACGTGACACCGTGCGTGAAAGGGTTAAATCAGTTTTCAAATAGTTTATTTATGGTGGTCGAAAATTAATTTTTGTGGGGACTAAATTTTATATATTTCTAGAATTATTATTTAATATGAAAATAATTTTTCAAAATTTGTGTCAGTAGAAATTGTATGATTTTATAGAAAATGGTTGTTTCTTATGCTAAAAATGTCATTGAAAACTAATTTAATCAGATGTATAGTCCAGCCGGTTTTTCCTCATACATTTTTTTAGTAGATAATTCATTTATATTTCTAAGTATTGTTAGTAAGGTTTTGATTAATAATGAAAAACGATTTGATTTTCGATCAGTTTCGATATTAACGATCTCAACAAATTGTGTTATTATATAGTAAAATTTTATTAATGCGTGAACTATATTGCAAAATATTCACAAACGCAGTTGCCTCCCTTTTCCTTGTTTTTTTCTTTCACGTAGCAAGAGAAAAAAGAACGATAAAAGTACAACACATCGTCTCGGTCTCTTGGGTGCCCTCTGACACTGTACTTGACTGTACCCACTGTTCAAGATCTAGAACGTGGGGTATGTAAACAATAGCTTTGTCTCTCTCGATCTCCTTTCCCCTCTTTTGCGCTGCCTTTTTTTGCCGTACTACGTGAACGTTGAAAAAGTGAGGCTAATTGAGAAATCTCTATTGGAATGTGGCAACGTCGCAGTTACGGCTACAGCACAACAGTCAAAGAATCACCGCGGTGATTTGAATTTTGTTACAATTAAATGCGAGTAATGAGAACTTTTTTTATTTCATTTTATTTTTCTCAACGTTGGTGCGATGCTTTTAGCAATGAGCACGGACGAATCATTCTTTATATCGACAATTTAGTGACGTACTAATATTTTTTTGCAGTTTATCGTCATTTTTCATTGACGTCGACATAACCTATAAAAACACGCTCCACTGCACGTAAAACAGCTGTCACAGGCCTCACTGAATCCAACCTAACGACCGCGCATAACCAAAGAACGCGCGACATTAAATTATCGAAATTTAATTTTCTAATAATCCTAACTAATTAAAATGAACATAAATGTAAATAATAATTAAGATTACTACTGTATAGTTGGAAATTTTTGCATTATTCGTTCGTACACATCGTTAATATTCAACTTTTATAAGTTGGCATTACTGACGTCACCCAATGCATAAGCATAAGAGTTTCGTCTCTTCATCCCACCCTCCAAAAAGATTTAGCAATAACCTTAATCGGCATAATAGTTGTTACGAAAGAATACAGACAAAAAAGCAACTTTATGGCAACGCATGATATTTTGATACGACTCCTTTTGTGCTATAGTTGCTTTTTGGTTCTTAGGTGGTTGTTTGGGCTTTTGTTTGGAGATAATTGAAACCTGATTAGTTTCTCAACGCATGTTATGGTCGCTTTTTATTTCCAAGCAACTGCCATGTTAGAGTTTTACTACGGTAATTTTGTAGTTTACTATGATTCAAAAAATCCGAAAATAACTACGAAAAAAACACTAAAAACCAATTTGCAATGAATTTATAACTGAAAAGCAACGGTTGTCTCGATTCACTAGGGAACGCTTACGTTGTTTCACGAGGATCGAGTAGGTGGGGGGTAAGCTCTACCAACGACATATATAATTAAATTCGAATATTATTTTCCCAGTTTTTTGTAAGCCGCAACTCCATTGGCTGCGTTCGAAGACTCGCTGTTTTTATTTCTGAAAATGCAAACTATATCAATAGTGTTTAACTCTTGATATGTACATTTGTTTTCCCGACCTTTGGCAAGTAAACTTTTTCAACTATGCTATTGTAGTTTCAATTATTTTATTTTTTGTTGGAGATTTTCGGGCTCAAACGCAGAAAAGAGAGTCGGATTCCGCGGATTTTTGTCGTCCCAATTCGAACCAGGGTAACTCTCAAAGGTTAATCGGAATGTTTACAATTTTGGCGCTGATAGTGACTCCCTGAACGCACTCACTGTGTTATATATGTGAATTGTTGCATCATCGGTTGTATTAAACGCTGTGAATCCGTGCATTTTTTTGTCGATGAAATTGTTTGACTGTTATTTTTTTTCACAGATAAATAAGCCATTACGTTCCAAAAAAGTGCGAATCGCTAATGGAAGAAATTGCAGAAATTAATGTTTTATTTTTACATTTTTTTTAACGAATACGTCTAATGAACTGAAAATTACGATTAATGAGGAAACATTCATGCCCCGGATAATCGATTTAAAGAAGAAGAAATCATAATAAGTTGAAATAAAGAAGAGCCAGCGTATTATTGGGACATATATTCGCGTTTACACAAATTCTACACGGCTTGTAAAAAGGTACCATTATAATGTTCGCAATAATCGATTCACTATAAAAATATAATGTTTCCAATGAGGAGTTTATATCGCAAAAAAAAATGTTCAATAAGTGACTTGTTTAGAAGATTTTCAGGACCAGGTTACAAGAAACATTACACTCAACATTCTTCACATGTTTTGGAAACATCTGAATAATAAAAAAAAGCTTATTTATATCTTTCATCTATTGCTTTGAGCGGTATTCCGCACAAGTCATTTGGCTTGAATTAAACTAATTAGCTTTACTAAACTAAACTATTAAGACGAAACACCTTTGGACTGTAAATTAAAGTTAGATTAAATACATTCAACTTATCTTTATTTTGATAAGAATACATAACTCCATTAGTATAGGCTTTCGATGATCAATTTACAACATTGTTTTTTTTCAGTCTCGCAAAATATAAACGTTATAATCGGCAGGTAAATCATCGATGTTGAAATTTAAGCCAGTGAATAGTTGCCGTGCGATTATTTCTCAAGGGAAGCTTGCTTTGGTAGAGGAATTTTATCCCGAGCTCTTTGATATGACAATATATACTTTGGCCCGACAGATCTTTTTGGTTCACTAACGCAGTGTTAAAATAAATAAAAAAATTCTGACTTCATACCTTATTATATATGGTATATTACACATATAAATAAATAATTATATGTATATATGTATATTTATATATGTGATATTTACAATCTAACAGTTTGGCGAATAGACTGATCGAGTATTTGAGAAAAAAAAAAAACAAGAATTTGACTCAACGCTGCGATCAGCCGGACATTGATTTAAACAAATTACACGAGAAAACAAAAATCCTTTCGAATAGTAGTTTTTCATATTCTGAAACGACGCCCTGGCAGTTTAAATTTAGAAAGTAGATTACGGCGACATCTTTTGGGTACGAAAATTTTAAAGATACTTTGAAAAATAGACAGTAGTTTTTGGGTTATTCGGTGAAAAAGTCGAATTTTTTTGAGGTACTTACTCGGCGACGGAAGAGCAAGACAGAAGAGAGAGGTAGTTTATTTTCAGTAGTTCAATTTCGGGACCATTCGAATAAAACAATTTTCACGTGAAGACTTTCAGGCATATACCCGGTTCGCAGAAACTCAATACATACGAATTCATCAACATTCAAATTGTCTGATTCCCTGCATTTTTTTCGTATTTGACTACTTTTTTTTTTTTTTTACAAAATGAATTGACATTCTTCATCGTCTAACGATGTTTTGAGAAACACACATCGTCGTTCATATAACTCCACCGTCTACGTTGTTTTTTTTATTCTTTTTTCTGGGGACAGAAAAATATCTCGATTTTTAGTCTCAGCAATAATGTTTGTTTTAAATGGATCGATGTTCGCGCTTATTCTATACGAACACAGCAAACATAATATTGGGTGTTTATAATTCAACAAGAATTGAAAATAGTTCAGCGATCTTTGATATTTTCAGAACATTGATTTTCAATAATAAGGACGTCATAAATTATTAACAAACTGTTTGAACAAAAAAAAAATTCAACTAATAATCATACAATTTTATTTTTCGTTATGTGAAATGGAATTATTGAATTTTTAAGTAAACTCGAATCGTTTACGCTTCTTAAATTTATCTTTAAAAATTAAAAAAAAAAATCAATTTTACACATGATTTCGTAAAAAGATTCATCATCATAGTTAAGAAGTTTCCGAGACGTTAAATTCAGAGCTTAAAACAGCATCCTTCGAAACCCGCAGAGGATTAAAAAAAAAAAAACAAAGCTCGGAAAAAGTTCGAGGGTATATTGAAAAAATGAAAAATCTCATTTGAAGCCATATTGTGATTTAATAAAATTTTCGGCTTGAAACTTATGTGTAAAACATCCTCATGTTAAAATCGTCACATTGTGATTTCTTCTATGTCTTGGAATATTTGCCCAATGGAATGAAAAACTCCAAATGTCAATTATTCGAGCTGAGCAGTGTTTTTATATAAGCGGCGACATATTCTTTTTCAAAACGTTAATTTTTTGTTGTTGTATGAAATATTGAATGATTTGAGTTTTCGATCGTTTTATACCGATAATGAAAGCCATGACAAGTGATCCTATGGTTAATTCACAGTAGAAGCTCCTGCCAATAAAAGTCCTTCACTACGAGGCTCTTCTGAAGCAACAACAGGCCCGTTGTATGCTGAATCCATCTCTGCAATTACGGTTGCTCGAGATTTTAAGGATTTTGGTAACCTGAAGGATTGGGGTGTTTTGCTGATTAGTCGCAGGCCGGGGTACGTCGACATTAACCCCGACCTGCTCTCAGGTACTTTCGGGCTCGTCGTTGCGTTCTATTAAATCTACATTGGCCATTTGATCAAGAAGTTTCTTTTTTGCACTTATTAGTGATTTTTTCTCGTCCCGATCGTCGTTCGTTCCTGCGGTTGACGCTGATCCGTTTCCTTTGTCTGTTGTGTTGTCCTTCGCGATGTCCACCTTTTCCCGATAATCTTGCATTGGGGATGGAAACCCAATTAAATCGGGCTCGGTGTTCCGGTGCATCAGGGTAAAAGGAAGCTTCAATGACACGACGCCACCCATTAGCGAGATTAACAGCTTTACCTTAACACACAATGGTGCTCATTTGTTATTTGATTCTTGTTAATTTTTTATTCGAGCCAGTTAGTTGTATCGAGTAACTTCACCTAGAAGTGTCTCTTTATTCTAAGTAGTATTACACTAACTTGATGAAGTAATTGAAGAAAATGGCAATACCTTAACATAGTAGGAAACATTGATGGCAAAAGGATCCCTGTCCTTTTCATCATTGCCGGTACAAACGACTGTCGAGGCTAGACTCGTTCCTGCTTTCGTGTAATTGTCCTCCAAAGCTATCCAGTTCTTCGTCGAACCCATAATCGGTCGAAGACTATAGTTTTTCGTTAATTTCGATCCAGGCCCTATTGGACAACTTTCCCTCTCTGATTCCACAGCTACGACGTTTTTGAACTTGCCACTTGTGAACATGCACACGTCTACGTGCTGAAAGACTAATACCTTGAATCAAACATCAAATATCAAAGGTCGTATCGTTTGAATGTAATCAATATTATTTCGTTTTTGCAAATTATATCTACGGGGTCCTAAAAGAGAGTCAACAAAATGTATAATCACAATTCATGGCCTAAATTGGCATTGAAATTTGGGGAAATCTTTAGAAAAGAAAATTTCAAACAAATCATCGTAATCGAATTTGTCTCGATACTAAATTAGTTTGTGATCCTTTTTGCCACAGTTTGTGGTTTATGGAATTGAATTTATATTTGTTTCATTGGAATCGAGCTGCTGTTTACGCATATACTACACAGCAAGAGTAAATATTTTAATGACGCATATCAATGTGAAAGATTTTCAAGCTGTCAGAGCCATAGTATCGAGACAAACGCAATGAGCCACTGGGGCATTTTGGCTAGTTTGTAGTTAATTATGATCCCTCACAAAGCACCGCTGATTCAATATGGTTGAGCGTTTGGAAAGACTTTGGCCATCGATATGTACCGTTAATGATGTTTGTTTTCGTGGCCTCATCTATTGGCCCAAGGACATTTTCAATCCAGTTATATTTTACTTCAGCTTAAACAAATCACGATTTTTTCCTAAAAGGCGTTAACGTTACAAGATTCTACCAATATTTTTCGTTACGAACAAAAATAAATTTTTCCGAGGAATGAAAATAAAAAAAAAAATGAAGCACCATTCTTTGTGAGAGGTGAAAATTTGAAAAAAATTATCTCCTAAAGTAAGATCGTGGCTCTTTTTCCCCTAACGGTCTACAACTAAGTTGAATGAGTTTCCTATGTGAGATTCCTTCCCTTTAAAGTGGTGGAATTTCGAAAGTTCACTATCTTTGCAACTAGGACCTTTTTTTCTTCAGTCCATTGTACGTTCACGAAATCTAACTACAAAAAAGTTTTCAAAAAATTCTCGAGTCTGGAACTCACCCTTTATGAAGTATGAAACTGTAAAAAATTCATTATCTTCGTTATTTTATTTTTTTTCTATAAAAGTCCAGTCCCTTGCCTGTTTTTCCTTCTTCAATCCAGTGTTCGTCTCCCCAAAATGATTTAGAAAGAAATTTTGAAAATTCCGATATCCGGAATCCACCCCGAATGACATTTTCAGCGAAACTAATTTAATGGCAATCTCTCAACAAATTAGCACTCTTCGTACAAATTTTCCCCATCCTTCTAGACTCACGTTTCTCAGTTGAATGTATCGTGAAATGAGTAAATCATTAATAAAAATCAATCTTAACCCACAAAATTCGGCAACTTGGTCACGAGGGTGTTCCTTTTCCCACGAAACTATTTCTAGCTGATGTTCCTCGTGCTAGGAATCAGAGTAAGGCAAAATTCTTCGAGATTCGTTTTTATGCCCGATTTTTCATCGTTCAGCGGTCTTGCTGAATGATCATCCGGAGCCACCCTCATTTCGACATGTGCCTCATATTCTCTCGTGATATTTCATCGGGTGCGTTCCAAATGAACGGTCAGCCGAATTTATTTCCGTTTTTGCCACGTAAGAGAAAAAAGAAAGTCGTTCAATGTGTGTAATTCGGAACGCCCGCGAGATGTGATAAAATTGTTTCTTCAAGGAAAATAGGGTTGAAATGAAAAAAGGTTACGAGTAACATTGTTGGATCGAGCTATATCTTTGCGCCACGAAACCCTCTCGAATCTTCATGAATACTTGAGAACGTTGCTTATATTTAGGGCTCTTTCGATACGGAAATTTTCAACGGTCGCAACTGAATCGAGAAGGGGCTTGCGTAAAGATAGCTTTAAGGGAAATTGGTACGTGCTCGATCACTTTGACATTGGCTGGATAATTTGATCCTCTGGAACTTTCTAGCTGATTCTTTTTTTGCACGTTGAACCCTGAGTTGCTAATACATTGAACTGCAGATGTGAAGTCAATTTCCAATGAAGTTTGAATAAGTATTAACTTTTATCGATCAAATTGAATTCCAACATTTTTTATAAATCTAAAAGAGGTAAATTGCTTTAAAGTTAATCAAAAATTCTGTAAAATCATGATTATCTATTAATTTTTATATATATAATTGTTTTTTTTTTCGTACATACCTGCAATCTTTTGACGGATTTATGACTGTCGTTCGTGACGTTAACGTGGACTGTTATCGTATCACCGTGTGCGTAAATAGCCCGGTCTAGACACGCCTCGAGTCTGACTGATCCCCCGCTAAGTAGAAATGGCTTTTCCATTGCTGCATTAGGTGGCGCCGGCTCTGAAAGGTTCAGTATACACTGTCGAGTTAATTCCTCTTCACAAATTTACATACACATGGTTGGATTAACATGTTTGCATTGTTGTTCATGTGAGTACAGAGTTCTATCGAGATTACATGTTACTCTTGTGAAACGTGACAAATAATAGTTAAACGCAACCACTATTACAACGTTTGTGTACGTATTCTTGTAATACAATAAAATTTGATTAAGCTCTACTAGGAAGCGAAAATCTGGAGTTGCACTGGGAAAAGAGATTAGTTGAGTCATCTAAATTGACGTCATGAAATACGTCGAATGTAATATTCAGTTATAACAATTATTTATTTTATTAGATAAAATATATCATGCGTTGATTCATCAAAATCCAAGATATAACAAAATTTATTTAGTTGATTCAATACATATATTTTTCAGTGTAATAAAATAAATGATTCGTACAACTGAATAGTTTTTTGAATGAACGTGATATTACATTCGACGTATTTTATGAAGCTTTGTGCCGTGCGCAAAGTTAAATAATTTATAATAATACAAAAAAATGGTTAACTGTGTTTCAACGATGCAAACTTCAACAATGTACAATTTTTTTGTTTATACTTAGATTATTATGGTTGAAATTGCTTTATTAATGGATTTTGATGAAAAGGCAATTTTCAGTTGATCACGTAAAATAGTTGAAAACAAATAATGAAAACCAAAATAACATTGAACGAAATAATCACAACGATTTTATGGCGGATTTAAAAATGTAGAATTATTAAATGGATTTTGTTTTTCATTTAAAAACTTACGCGGGTGTTCCTCGATCTCATTTTCAGCATCCATTATCCGCTTGGTTTGCAACATGGTGCATTCCTGATGATTCGATACTTGGGGTGGTACAGTGTATAGCGTATTAGCTGGCAAAGGAGGAGGGCTTGTTCTTTGAACTACCCTTATGCCCATTCTCACTGTTGTGTTTCTATGCAATTTCTCGTCCACTCTTTCCGCTATGATAAATTGAAATAGAACAATCTCGGATTAGCAATTGTTTGCACGATAAAGTTGACAATGGAAAAATTCGAGGAAGGATTAAATCGAACTGGGTTAGTCGATGTTTCTGTCCAATTGTTTTTTTTTAACGATCCTTTGTACCGTCAAATTAGTAATGATAGGATTTTATGAGGAACGAAGGCGGGCTTTTTACAATAATGTCGAGTTCCCCTCTTTTTTTTCTACGCGTTTGAATTCATGACTGATTGCTATGTTGCTGAGGAAATTAATATAATTCGATTACATCTCTATTTATCATATAATTTCGATGATGGTCTATTTCATAGGAGTTCATGCAAGGGATATAAATATGTCAAATTTTCTCCTATCGTATCCTTTTCCTCTGCACCCTTCATTTTTATTTGTCGCTTCAATGAGTCCATTTGGGTGTAAAGAAGCCTCAATTCGATTGTCTAATGACGTATTTTGATTTATTACATTTCGATAAACGGGAGAAACCAGTTTAGGAGGCCGAAATTTTGGTGTTTTTCGTGAATTTTTTTTAACAGGGAAGGAATAATCAGAATTTGTTTAAACTTGGAGGATATTTTATTCATGTTTTCAAGTACACTTTGTAATTTTTTCAAGTCATTTCCGCCGGAAATAGTGGAGTTAGAAGCTGCTGTTCATGGACGACTTTTTTTCAACTGGTGGGCATTCTAGCTCAAAAATTTATTGACCAATCGTTCTGAAAATTTGTGTGATTATTCTTTATTCAATTACAATCTATATGAACCTAACTCTGGGTTGATATTATTATTAAAAATATTTTTTTTAATGTAAAAAAGGTGAAAAAACATGGTATAAAAACATGACATTGTGTTCAAACACCTCAAAAACATGCAATTTTCAACTTTTTTGATCACAATTAGGTTCATATTCTTAGGAAATATGTTGTTAACGGAAAAAGAAAATTGTAATGATTACAGATCAAAATTGTGACTTCAGGAATGCCCACCAGCAAAAAACTCGGATGGCGATCGTCCATGGACAGCAGCTTCTAACTCTACTATTTCCGGCGGAAATGACTTGAAAAAATTACAAAGTGTACTTCAAAACATGAATAAAATATCCTCCAAGTTTAAACAAATTCTGATTATTCCTTCCCTGTTAAGAAAATTCACGAAAAACACCAAAATTTCGGCCTCCTAAACTGGTTTCTCCCGTTAAAGAATTAAAATGGGCGAGGTACACTTTGGTCTGATTAAATTACTCATTATTTTTTTGGTGATCCGTTGTGGTTATATACACAACCTCGTCATCAGACGAGACTCATTACTCTTACGCCCACTTTCGTGTGGGTACACAACAATTATATTATTAGCGTTTGCCGCCCTTTGGGGCAGCACAAAAAATGTTACCTCAACCTCCTCACGCGAGAAAAAGAAGCCAGCCTGCATCTTTTTTCTTTACCACTTTGACATGAGATATTATTGGCTTTATTTGTTGTGACATCAATACTTGAACATTTCTTCGAAAAGAGTCGATGAATATTTTTAACTGTACGTATTACTATGTCATTTAAAGAGGGAGATCCAATTGCAACTTTCAAAAAATTCATTTTTTTCCGTACAATGTTAATGCTAATGGAGAAAAATCAGTTCTACGAAGAAGCTAAAGGACGGAAACAAAACTAAATTTTTGATATTGGCTGAACGTTTCACTCAAAAATTATACAACCGATCTTGAGAAAATTTTGCACATAACTAAATAACATCATTAACTACTAACCAAACTTAACCGTTTTAAAAAATTACTCTAAAAAAAATATTATTTTCATGGTAAAAATTTAAGAAAAATTTGTTAAAAGTTTAAACTTTTTTCAAACGCGTATAATTCTTCCTATTTTAATTATTTCCATTTTTTTGGTTCAGTTAGTAATCATGGATGTAAACAATTAGAATTGCCAACCAGATTTGTTTCAAATAAATACAACGGAAGCTAGAGCTTCAGCCATTTTCGAAGTCACCCGCAGACCTTCTTGAAAACCAGTACCATATATCGGTCACTTCGAATGGTTTTGTAAACAAAAAAATATGCTTCAATAGCTGAAAATATGTATACATAAATGCCAAAGTTTCAAAAATGTAACACTAGTCGTTCCATTTCAAAAAAATTCCGAAAATTCATGTGTTTTTTCAGACTCCTAATTGGATTTCCCCCCTTACCAGGCAATTAAATTTTTCACTCAAACTATTTGAACATATGTTCACGGAATAAAATTTCCCTAACAAAAGTTAAAGCGTCCAACCGCCATTCTTAATTAAAAATAACAATTTATTCCATTTAAAATCCATCAAGACTCTATTTAAAAATAAAAATTATTTCCATTCTTTCGTTTAATGAAAAAATAGGTAACATTTCCACTTTGTGTATTTAAAAATGAATATCAGGCAATGCTATTTGAAACATTTTATAAAACATGTCTGACGAAAAAATACGAGTGAACGCGAGTATAAGAGTAAATATTGAAAGCGTGCGGGAACGGGTCTAGACTTCAGGGAAAAAAATGAAAAACCATCGTGAAGCAGCAGGCTGCTTTATTCTTGCAGCCCTTCTCCTTCCACCCTCTAAAAAAACGAATTTCCAAAGTTCCTCCTTATCCTATAATGCCTTCATGCTTTTTGTTCGCGTGTTATGAGCCAATCCTTCCAACTGACTCTCCCATCTTGTGTACGCTCGTAGGATGAATCTCTTTTTCATTCATCATTTTACTCAGCCCACGTTCTTTTGAAAAATAAATAAGGGTTCTTACAATTGTATAAAAACTCAATCTTTTTGCACTAGTTCTATACGCACACAAAAACGTTGAGAGGCGTAAATTGAAGAAAAATGAATTGAATTTATTGCGATCAATTAATCGATTATAACCGGATTTAGCAGCTTTTCTTAAGCAATTTTTTTTCAAGAATAAAAAGCTCGTTCCATTCAGATTTTTCCACAGATAGCAACGAACTAATGGGCTTCGAGAACTGCACCATTTTTCGTTTTTATATTATCTCATCTTTTCATAATCTTAAATCTATAAATCGTTAAAGTTAGTTTTCGATTGTTTTCAGTTTGTTATTACGTTGCTTCTGCGCAAGGCACGCCTTAGTGTCGAAAACTAAATGAAGGATTTTTGCAAAGAGATATGAATTTGCTAACTAAGCCAGAGAAATCCCCATTTATATAAATAAATTCTTTATAATTACCGGTCACGGCCTTGGAATTACATTTTGAATCTTACCTACGTAAGCTTTGACGTCGTAGCTTGTACCGATCGGGGCACCATTGTACTCCTTAGCAGGAAGTAATCGAACTGACGGTGGTACCACGGACGGAATTTCCATTGTAAATGCATGAGCATTCGGTCCTAATCGTCGCATCAGAGCTTGCTAAGAAAAACAATTATACAATGAACGATAATTATACTGGAATTTTAGGATAGCGTGGGATGTATTTTTTATTTATTATTTGCTAAACT
The DNA here is from genome assembly GCA_963989365.1 of Rhimphoctona megacephalus. Classification (NCBI taxonomy): domain Eukaryota; kingdom Metazoa; phylum Arthropoda; class Insecta; order Hymenoptera; family Ichneumonidae; genus Rhimphoctona; species Rhimphoctona megacephalus. The sequence continues at coordinate 7,518,662 of OZ022422.1, read as the reverse complement.
TCTGTGCAAGTCCCGGAATCGTGATTATACGATGAAAATTCCCGCCTCGGTCAAAAGGAGACTGATTAGGGGATAAACCTTATACAGCTTAATGATTTTTGGCTTATTTGCGGTATCGATAAATTGATTATTTAACTAGAAGATTCATTTTCAAATTATAAAAAAAAAAACAACACTTTGGTACCAAACGATTTTTTAGTACAATCTTAAAAGGATTCACGACGGTTGAAAAATATATAAAATCAATTTTTTTAATTTCTACATTAAATAAAGTCAAAAGGAATATTAGGAAAAGTAAATTCACTAGACGCATTGATGTTTTCTTCATTCATCAGATGGACAAAGAAAGTCATTAGCATTACGGAGTTTCCTTCTGATACTTCTGACACTAATGTGCCAGTATTGAATCAGTTCCAGATTGCCACTTTTTATCATATCCTCCATACATACTGCATGTATAAATAATAATTTTCCCACGGCTTCTTCTTGTGCTTCTCCCGGCTCTTTTGATATGTCAAAGTTCGATTTATTACTTGTATTATACATGTTCGACGATCGATTCCAGTGAGACTACACCTGAAAGTAAGCTTTATTTTTCTTTTCGTTATATTTTATTCCCACGCTATATAAAAAGAATTAAAAAAATAGCATAATAGAATAGGTAGACAGTTTTTTCATGCATAGTGCTCATAAACTTCTTGAAATTTCGAGGTAAAGTTTATTTCGGACATTAATCCCGGAAAAAATTGTTGTCGTTGAGTATATTTTTCTGTCGTGCACGATCCTCCATAATATAAAAAGTTTATTCGGAATATAGTTCAATTTAAGCTTGAATTTTTCTTATCAAATAATGCGTCCAATCTTCGTGCCTACCCTTGCGGACAAGGCTGCCTTCCCGAAGGCTTTTCGAGGGTTGATCCCCGCAGTTTAGAATTACTATCTCCGAAGACCTATCTCTGACATTTATTCGGAATAGTCTCTAGAACAACCCGAGCATTTATTAACCCAGTTTTTGTAATCGTCCGACTTACCAATAATAAATTCAAATCGGTGAATTTAATCGTTCAAGAAAGTCTATTATGTTCCCAATGTCAAATATCGTATCAGCTGATTTTCTGTTTTGATAGCGATTACGTCGCTGGAAGGCATCAAAATGCCCTTTCAAAATATTGTTTATAATTTTGGGGGTTTTTAATTGCATTAAAGTTTTTTTAGGCCTCTGTTAGAAACCCATAGACAAATTTAGTAACAAAAAAATTGTAGGAATCTTCAAAAAAATCGAAAATTGAAAAACAACAAATAAAAATTTACGTTCCATCCTAATGATGCATGACTGCAACTTTATGACTGCAACGTTTTTTTTAGGGACCTTCTCAGTGTAAAATTTTTTGAAAACCGATTTTTTTTGTTTCCATCATCAAAAAATATGGACTTTCATAAACATGCTGTTAAATTTTGGTCGCGAAATTCGAATTATTCGGTCGCTAAAGCCTTTTTTAGAAAAAGGGATTACAATTTAACAAAATAAAAAAGGGATCAAAAAGCAAAACAAAGGATTAGGATAGAAAGAGGGATGAGAATTATTAAATTATGAGGGAATGAATATGATGTATGATGATGGGAATGATGGTTCGTCGATTGATCGCAAGTGAGATCGTACATGCAAATATCGTAGTCGAAACTTTAAATACGTTTTTCCCAAAACGTCGTTTTCCAAAACGGTAGACCATTTTCAACGAAGAGTTTTCAAGCCATCCTTCTCAAATTTCTCCATATCATTCTTCACGCTATGCCTCAACGCTGTATGGAAGCTTTTTTTTTTAATTTAAAAATTTCATATTTTTGTGAATGAAAAACTGTCGAAGAAAAGGCCTAATTTGAGATTTCATTTTGAAAAGGCAGCCATTTTCTTAATATTCATCGAAAAAAACCCTCCATACGGCTCCACAGTTTTTCATACTGATTAAAAATCTTTTTGGATTTTTCATTTTAGATAATTTTTAGAGAAGTAGGAGCGTCCACCGTTAGGCGTTATTTTTTAGGCACCATTTTCAAATGACTAAACACATTGCAAAAAAAAAAAATAAAAGATAAACATAATCATTTTTTTGGTACTGCATGATTCATTTGAATAAACGGAAAAAATTGGACTGATTGTCGGATTTTATTTATTGAAAAAAAATCATGAAAATCAGCAATTTTCATGCTCGTCACACTGAGAAGGTCCCGCAATTTAATAAAAACAGAACAAATTGTTCAACGATTTTGGTTTTTTTTTTCTGACTGATTGTTATCGGTTTTTCAAATGTGTCCATAAAGAGACGATTGAAACCTCCGTTACACGTGATCATCTCCGAATAAAACGAAGAATAATTTGAATTCTCCGTGTCACGCAAAAAGATAAGCCAAGTTTCGTCGAATCGAATAGGGTCAGGGACGGAGATAAAAAAAAGGAAATTCGCTGAAATATATACACGTGAGGTTCTGTACATTTACACAGTTCATATGTATTATTATACCATATGGACAAGTATGAATCCATTCTGTATCTGAACTTAAATTGGAACCCTGATTTCGACGTATATATATAAGACGTTATATCGGTGTGTATCCTTGTATAGGAACAGAAACGGTAAAAGGATTTAAAAAAAAACCCAAGGAATACGTAAGCAGAACTTTTTGGAGTAGGGTATCTCCGAATTTTTATGACATAACCAGCGGCTGTGATTTCTACGGATATTTCTCCCTTTTTCTTGTTCTGATAGCAATGACAGCCACAGCTGATGTATTTTCGAATGATAAATTTACAATTTTGTTCCTACTGTCGTTTACATTTCGCAGCGAATGATTAATTCTGTAAAAGAGACTTTTTTTCCTTGAATTTATTTTTCTATGTTTTATAACAGATGAAATGACGAACATTCTTATGACAGAACCCTGTGTAACTAAAAGCTCTCTTTATTTGGATAATATTGAATGAAGAGGTCGTCATTCTATGTTTATTTGACCATTTTGAAGAATAAAAGAGTACGAAAGCTTGTTCCTGGTCGCGTATTCATTTTTGGTTTTATTAATTACTCGTTTTTCGGACACTTCCTCGTGTCTTTTTATGATAGGCATATTTCACTTTTTCTACCGTATACGATTCTTTTTATATCTCTCCGCATGCGAATTCACTAGCTGATTTATAAGATGTATTAGGAGGCTGCGAAGGATAAGAACAGTGGGTCGCAGAAACCAAATACGAATGAAATTTTACCTCATCGCGAACCCTTGTTCCGCTTAATATTTCGGATTTACCGTTCGTAAGCACACATCACGCAAGATTTATCTCGGGGAAAGAAAAAAAACAGCAAGATTTTTCGCTCTATATATTTTTTCCGTGTTCGCTCCTCTGGTTCATTCTTTCCAAGGCATTCCTCATTCTAGCTCTTCACACTTGTGAGAGGGACCAAATATTTTCGATCAAATTTTTCAATAGCCACTAGCAACGTGGACATCTTTCGCGAAACGAAGAAAATCCACTCGGGTCTTTCAGTCAATGAAATCTTGGAGGGGACCATTTAATATTGATTGTACATAAGTAGGGTCGTAAAATACGTGAATTGAATTTACTTTTGAGACGACCTGTTTCTGTTGAAACTTAAGTAAATATATTATTAGAGAGTGGACTTAACTGATCCCATAAACGATTTTTTATTTCTTTTTCAAGTCGGATAGATGTTTTCAAATGTTCAGATTTTTGTTTGTCATGTACTGTTTTTAGGAGATTTTTAATACTTAAATGATACTTTTTTGAATAAAATGGCTTTGAAAAGTATTTTCTTTTGACCATATTTTTTTGAGCAATTTTTCTCATATTTGCTAATAAAAGAGTTGTCGAATAAAATATTAGTATAGTTAATGATGGGTATGTTTTATGAGATACAGCTTTACAAATCTATGGGTTATTCAAATTAACCATCTGCACATTTAGGTCACATGTCTATCGTTAAATCGTTCGATTGATGAATATTCAGCGTTAATTAATCGATCGTCATAGAATTTATAATCACATAGTAAATTAGCCACCTACGATTTCTGTTAACCCGCACGTTTCACGACACATCGATTGCGAATATAATTAATGATTTAGTACCCTTAAAAAATCGTGCTGTTAAAAAATTCATGCAGCTGTTGCGAAAGGGCAGTGATCTTTTGATTACAAATTCAATTTATGTCTCGTCCCTAGCGGGTTGTTATTAAAACTGCACAAATAACGTTGTGTAATAAAAAATATGATGTACAAACTTTAAAAGTCATTTATGGCGAACTGAGAAAGGCATTGTTTTTTCAGAGGTAATTTTGGAGGAACGTGATAGTTTCATAAATTCGTGCGATGTTTTTAGGGCAAAAAATAAATTTTGAGCTAAATACCGTTAAGTTTAAAAATCCTAAAACCATATTTTTTTTACTCCAACAATTTGCAGTTTCCAATCGTTTTTAACTAACTAACCCTGATTCTGTTTCTGCCAAAATTTAAACCCGAGTTCAAATTCGCCAACAACGTATTCGCAGTGATTCATGCTTTCATTAACCCATTAACGCCTGACTTGACCAAAATTCTTCGCTAGTTTTGGCCTAATATTTTGCATCGAAAAAAAATTCTAAAAATTATTGCATCCATCTTTCCTAATGTTTTCAGATCCGCTCTAACCGAATCCGCGATCAGATTGACATAAAAAACAGTTTAAACAATAGTTTTTTAATGTTTTTCAACAAAAAACGTGAATTTTGCTGGTCTATTTTTTTTCGAAACGTCAATTTCACCTCGATAAAACTGTAAAATAATGCTTTAAACTATCCTATCGTGGTCATCGATAGTTGCTCTTGAGACATACGTGGTTGAAAATTTTTTTCCGGTCTCAATAAATAAATATGGCGGTTGTTTATATGCGACGTCATTCGCGTAACGCGTTACATGTATTTACTCGTCAAGAATGCATCACAGGAAAAAAATCATAAGTACAAAAGTTGTTTTATTTGTTGAGATCTTTTCAATGATGGTCCCAAAAATGGGGCCCGATAAAATTTTGGGTCCGGTGAGGCCCAAATCACGATTTTTCATAAAAAAATACTCAGATTTCATGAAAAGTAAGTTTCACATTACCCGGAGCTCCCCTGTTGGTGGTCCCAAAATTGGGCCTGATATGAATATTGGGGCCTGTAGGGCCCAAATAATGTTTTATATGCAAATTTTATTCCTATTATCGTAGAACTTGA
>OZ022422.1:7440900-7510900 GCA_963989365.1 Rhimphoctona megacephalus | reverse complement strand
CAGTCGAGACAATAGCTATAGCGATTATGTCGATGATACGGCAGTTGCCAATCATATTTATACGGAGAAACAACGTTATTACAGATGTGTGCTTCAAATTTTATTGGATAATTTGTCGACAATTGTGATATAATAATGATGATGATGATTATGTTATGATAATGCGTTTATCAGGAATTAAAAATATATTTTTGATGTTCATGGGTTTTTTTCGTTGGGGATATTAAATTTTGGGGATATTTTGGGTGGGGCCATTTCGGACATGGGAGATTTTGGCTGAGGGATATTATGGGTGGGGATATTTTGGGTGGGGTTAATTTGACTGGGATAATAACGTATAGACCCATAATAGGTATACTTGTGACTTTGGATGAGAAATCGTATAAAAATATAGTACGTTCTCTTTGTATTGACATTTTTTTGATCTGTGCAAAAATATTGTTTCGATGAATGTTTGAAGGCTCAATTTGATATTAATATGGACGAGTCTTCACCTTTCGACGAATGTTTTCACTGTTCTGATAATCTATATTTTTCTCAATGACATCACGATCGATCGAAACAGCTCATATGAAAAAAGAAAATGCCGGAATTTTGTAGAGTTATTTGTTTCAAATAAACTAATTTCGAATGAATCAATCTCTTCGTATTAATTAGCTTCGCAGCATTTCTGTCATTTACCGAATATCTTCTGCATGAATTTGGATTTATAAACTTTTTATCACGTTTGATGATAATGGAAGCCTTTGTGAACACTGCGATAGTTTGCAAACAATTTTGCATTCCGTCGACGTGTATGTTCGCAATTGTAGCACAGATATGAGTAGCAGATACAGAGGAAGGTCGTTGGGGTCATGTCTAGTTTTAGTAGGTGTTTCGACATAAACGTCACTCGTGCGAGAAAATCAACATTGCGTTGGATTTATCTCGTTGCCATCACCAAATTATGAAGTAAAACTCAATATCGTGGTTTCATAATTATGCAGTGCTTGTGATTCCCTTGATGCCCGCATCCCCATCTACCATGAATTCTGATTTTAAACAGTGCATATAGAATTTATTTATATTTTCGAATTAGAAGTTATGCCAATGTCAATTCGAAATTTTTGCAACTTAAAATTTCCCGGAGAAAGTGTCTCCCTACATTCCAATTGAACATTTTGGCATTGAAACATAGAAAGCTTGGATGAATGGGGAGAAAACCAATATGACGTAGGGTCTAAAAAAAACTCGGAGTACAAAAAGAAAGAAAAAAGAAAAATAAACAAGCAGCTTGTAGACCACAGTTTTATTTTTGAATAAAACCATATTTAAATGTGGAAGTTAGAAAGATGGAAGAAAACGCGAAGACTCTCAAAAAGGCATCGTTATTTGATATAAAAAGGTATACGGCTCAATTGACGAGAATAAAAGGGCAGAGTGACCGTGCTTTATTCGTAGCTCTTTAAGTTTTCTATTTCTTCAGAAATATCTCATGATTGAAGAATAGACGTACTTTTTTTTTCTCAGCACGTCAACCGACAACAACTGTTTTCTCTTCTGTTTTTACTTTCGTGGTATTTTTTTCTGTCTCTTCTTTCCATTCGTATTTCCTCTTTTCTCATACAATTCACTGTATTTTTTCATGTTTGTATTACTTTAATGTCGTTTCATTTGCCAAAGGAACAAACTCGCATACTCACGTAAAAGTGATAACTTATTTTCAATAAGAATTTCTCGAATGAACAGACTGGAAACACGCTGTTTAGATCGTCGTTTTCATTGATTTAATTTTGATAGTTCACTGTACCAAGATTATTGTAAAAGTTGTCTCGTAATTCTTGAAACTTTATTTCGTTAGACGTGAGTTACGTACGCAAAGAAAATCGCAAACAAACGATCGCTATTGCAAAAACTCTCAATAATTTCGACTGAATCGAGCCAAGCTGTCCTGAAAAAATATATAAAATACACTGGTGCACAAAATTAAAGGAACACTAAAATTTTGGTAAAATTTAGGCCGTGTTTGGAAAGCTGTATCTTGGTGAAAAATGGTCGTACATTTTTTTTCTAAAAATCATTTTGATGCTTTAATCTTCTAGTTTTCAAATATTTTGAATGTTTTTATTGTTCGAAAATAGCATTTTTTTCTCACTGTGAATTATAAAAAACAAAATCAATTTTTTTTTCATCAACTTTGGAAGTGTACACGGGGTCGACAAAATTTTTTTCGGGCAATCTGTTTCGTGACGTTTATAGACCATGTTTTCAGATTCAAATAATTTTTTTATAAACTTCTGTAGGACTATTATTGACCACGTTATCCGTAGTCAAAGCAAAAAATATAATTTTCACTTTCATCGTTTATAACGCAGTAACTAATGGTCGTATGGTAAGCTTCAGGGCGGTTTTGGAAAGCTGAGAATGTGCTCTTTAATTACCTTCAGTCACTCATTCAATAAAAAAACATTTCATCACGTCAGATTCATTTGAAAAAAAGACTCAAAATTGATATGTCTGCAACTTTTCATAAATTCTCATAGCACCCTACGAAAAAAACACGAAATCATTTAAGTCTCTGCATTTTTTTCAAGTTCAACATATCCATACAAAGTGTGCCAAGCCGTAAGACCCTCAGATTTTTTGTACTATGGACCCTCGATGGTCAATTGTGGCATTTCTGTTGTAATCTTTAAAAAATGACCTGTTTCGGGTCAAGAAAATTTCCCTTCATCTCTCGTGATTTTTCAATTAGAAAAATTAGAAATTTTTTTTTTCAATTTCAAATTGAAACAAATTTTGAAGAAAATTGAAAAAAAAACATTATTTTAGTTTTTCAAATCGTTTCTGACGTTTTATAAAAGATACAATCATAATTGAGAAATCGTGAGAAATGAAGAAAAATTTTCTTGATGCAAAACAGGTCGTTTTTTAGAGATTTCAACAGAAGCACCCAGAAAAAAGTTCTATTTAGATCTTCTAGGATCGTTTATTCAAATTTTTTAAATTTGAATCTACAAAATTTGTATTCGTTTTAGCTAGAAAGCTGTATTTAAATCAAATAGATGATGCTATTTGGGTCCGTTTATTCGAGTACCCACGTTGAAGCTTTTTGCTCCGGCTACCACATGGCGCCGAGCGTTGAGGCATTTCTCACATACGAATTGCGCTCTAGATGTGCATAAATTATGGGAACCAAAGTAGTATTATTATTCTGACTCTGACTATGTCTAGGAAGACGAACGTGAATTTTTGTACCTATCCAAGGTCGCAGACCCATGAAAATATTATTAAATAATATCATAATTGAATATGGTATAATTAATATTATAAATAATAATATAAATATTTTTACTTCAACTTCATATTCGTTCAATTTTTAAGATAAAAATATGAGCGTTTTTAATACATATATCAAAATTTTTATTAATTAAGAATATAAAAATATTGTGATCAGAAAAAATAATTTCTCAAAGTTAAATAGACCTCTATTTGGTTGTGAGACAAGAAAAAAAAATTATTTCATTTATCTAGATCCTAGTTGAATCTACTAGATGTTTTTTCTGGGTGAGTGCTACATTTGACCATCGAGGGCCCATAGAAAAAAAATCTGAGGGTCTTGTGGTTTAGCACACTCTTTATGGATATGTTGAACTTGAAAAAAATGCAGAGACTTAAATAATTTCGTGTATTTTCGTAGTGTGCTATGAGGTTTTATGAACAGTTGCCGATAGGTCAATTTTGAGTCTTTTTTCAAATGAATTTGACGTGACGAATTTTTTTTTCATCTAATAAGCGACTGAAGATAGCTAAAGTGCATATTCTCAGATTTCCAAAACCGCCCTTAAGCCTACTATATGACCATTGGTTGCTGAGATACAGACGATTAAAGTAAAAATTACATTTTTTGCTTTGACCGCGGATAACGTGGTCAATAATAGTCGTATAGAAGTTTATGAAAAAATAATTTGAAGCTGAAATTATGGTCTATAAACGTCACGAAACAGATTTCCTCTAAAAAATTTTGTCGACTCTGTGCACACTTCCAAAGTTGATAAAAAAAAGTTTAGATTTGTTTTTCATACTTCGCAGTAAGAAACAACTGCTATTTTCGAAAAATAAAAAATTCTAAATATGGACTTAAAAACTAGAAGATTGAAGCTTCAAACTGCTTTTTGGAAAAAAAATGTACAATCATTTTTCACCGAGTTACAACCTCTCAAAAACGGCTTAAATTTTACGAAAATTTTAGCGATCCTTTAATTTTGTGCACCAGTCTATATCAAGAGACTCGGCAGAGTCTCGGGACAAGTACATTTGACAGCGTCGTCTGCTTGCCCGGGACTCACCCGAGACTATTATCTCTGAATAAAGCGATTTCGACGGTGGGGGTAGACTCTTTCTTGAATTACGAAGCCCAGGGGTAATTTCATGATCTGAAATTTGAACTGGAGACTAATAAAGTTGTCCCTCATCGATTGAGCCATGAATCAATCCGATTGATGCCGTAATTGCTGAAAAAAAACTTTGCACAGGCAAAATTATGCGATGATCGGAGTGTGCGTGCGTGTATGTATACGACACAGAGAAAGGCCTCGTGGCGCTGGCGTTTTTCTGATTGGGCGCAACTGACGACATATCCCTCTGTTCCCATTCGACGAAAAGTTTTGGTTACGAGCGTTATGAGTGACGCGATGTTTTCAGCTACGTCTTTTCTGTTTATAATCCGCGGACAGTTCAAAAAACGTTCATCGAAAATCGGAAAAAAACATATATTCTATAATCGACATTTATCCGGAATGTTTGTAAAGTGCTCAAGTTACATTGCTTATTTGTTCGATGGATCGATCGACAATATTTCGTATTGTTATATTATCTCTGAATAAAGTAAATTTCGGTGGTGGGGGTAAAAACTGAAAGTCATTTTCTCGAATTACGAAGCTCAGGAGACAGATGATGACTTAAAAATTGAACTGAAGACTAATTAAGAAAAAATCTTTCGATTGAGCTTTAAATCAGCACGATTGATGCCGTATTTGCTGAGAAAAAACTTTGCACAGGCTCAAAATTATGCAAAAATTCCAACACATCGAAGAATTTGACGTGTCTGTATATGTCACAATGAAAGGCCTCAGCGTGCCTATCGAGATTCTGATTGTTACCAATCAGAATCTGTGTTCTCAAACCGATAAACCAGTGTGCACACGAGTGATGTTTTTGAACGTGTGCTGTGACTACATGCCTCTGCACCCATACCACGGAAAGTTTGAATGTTTATAACCAGTGTGACGGTAGTTTTGACTTTTGACAGTGTAAAGTGCGAGTCGTGTAAATCGCGTGTTTTTTAGATTGTGAAAAATCGTGATTCATAAATAGTTTAAATATATAAATAGTGCGAAAAAACGGTAATATATAAATATTGCGAAATGTGATAATAATATTTTTTAATATCTCGGAATTAATCATCAGCGAAATTAAAAAAGATAACCTCGCACCCGCTGGTGAAATCATTTTTGTTTCGGATTCCAGAAAAGCCAAATAGAAACAAACCTCACCACTCGTTGAGGTTATCATTTTTATTTTTCCGTATAAAATAATCCGAATAAAACCGTTAATTAAGGCGCGTTCGGGGAGTCGCTATTTGCGCTATAAACGCTAACGTTACCATTAAATAGTATTACTATAGGTTGCCTTTTTAGCGCAAATAGTGACTCCCCGAACGCAGCCTTAGTGTGGCCAGAATAAGTGCTAGAAAATACAACGAACATAACCTTAAAAATCAGTGTTATACGTTCTGAAAATGTGTGAACTCGTAAATAATGATGTTGAAGTTTCAATCTGGAACGCAACGATTGTTTTTTTAATCATGTCACTGAAATTTTTTTTACAGATCAAAAGACTGTTTTTTTTCCAAAAGTGAGTGTATGAAAATAGTTGTGACAAGATGTATCATGTGTTCATAAATAAAAACCTGTAAAACTATTAATTGTTGATGAAATACTTTAATTATAAAAATTTGACAAATAATAACTTTTGTCATTAAATCATGATTTTCAATACTTTTCAGGTGCGGTCTACAAATAAACATAAAATTTCCAATATTCTGCAGGTTGTGTTCAGTTCCTTCGATTTTTCTTTTCGGCTTCAAGAAATTTACCAATATACTGAAGGCGCTGCGAGCTGCGAATTGGGCTGAGATTCTCTCCTTCGACAATTTGATCTAAAAAAACTGGTGAAACTTAAAGCAATGAAGCATTTGCTATTCCTTGCGAAAACAAGAGATGCCTTATTTCCTTTGCATACAAGGATCATCGCTTCGTTACTGCGAGTTGTGCTAAGTTCCTTCGCTCTTTCGTTTTGGCATCGCACTACACATTTTATATTGAGCTGGGGTTTTACTGATTATGTCAGTGTAAATATTCAAGGATCGTCTGTTATCATATTTCACAACCAGTCGAAGGATCAGAAATTCAACAATAGTGTAATGGCATCGCTCGGTCAGGCTTGTGCAAAAGATATAAGTGGAAATAAAAGCATGAGAAAACAATGTAAAAATTCAATATTCATTCAAGTTTTTAGTGTGCATTGTGATATGATTTGTTAAAAAAAAAAGTGTTCCACAAATATTTCTATATGGTTTCATTTTTGGCCTTTCGCTCATGTTTTTCTCATATTAGTGAAATGCACATTGCTGAGACGCACCAAATATATGTATCGAATTTCTCAATATACTGCAGGAAACGCGAGGTGTTAACTGAAATGAATTTCTGCGTTTTGTTTGTGCAAGCTGTACTAAGTTCGTTCGCTTTTTCTTTATAGCATCGCATTGCATATTTGATATTGAGCTAGGGTTTTACTGGTTATGTCAGCATAGATATTCAAGGATTATCTGTTATCATGTAAAAATTCTAGGATTCGGAGCTGTTCAGAAAAAAAGAAGTTATATCCTGGCCAAAAATCCCCTCCCCGGGGAAAAAACCTTGGACAAGTACATTTGTTGACCCCTGTTTCCATTTGTTTTCACAGAAAAAAACTACCCAAAAAGGTACAAAATTTTTAAAAATTTGGCTAGATTGAGATAGGAAAAAGAAGATTGTTTCTATAAAATAACTATACTCCAAATGACAAATAGAAATGAAAAACTTCACATATTTTATCGAGATCCCAAGAAAAAAAGCAACAATGCCCATTGTGAGTGTCTGGTAAAAAACAGAGTCTACAAGTAAATGATCAATTTGCGCATAAAAAAAATAATTACTTTACAAAAACAGAAATGGAAAGCCAATGATTTACGTTCAGCACTAAAATTTATAATATCAATAATAGGACAAGTATTTTATTGTCGCTTGAGGATGGAGTATTTAAAAAAAAGCAAAAATTAGAATTTGAAAAAAGTCACCAATGTACAAAAATAAAAATCGGTCAAAAGAACAGAGTCCAGAAAAAAAAATCAGGATGAAAAAAAACTTGAAGAAAAAAATTTCAAACGAAAAAAATTAGATTGAAAAAAAAATTTCGGCCGAAGTACTTGGCGAGTTTTTTTGCTTAGCTTGGATCACGTAATGTATTTCACGTAATGTTGTATGTGTTATAAACTCGCCAAGTACTTCGGCCGAATTTTTTTTTTCAATCTAATTTTTTTCGTTTGAAATTTTTTTCTTCAAGTTTTTTTTTCATCCTGATTTTTTTTTCTGGACTCTGTTCTTTTGACCGATTTTTATTTTTGTACATTGGTGACTTTTTTCAATAACCAACTAATTTTTGATTTTTTTTAAATACTCCATCCTCAAGCGACAATAAAATACTTGTCCTATTATTGATATTATAAATTTTAGTGCTGAACGTAAATCATTGGCTTTCCATTTCTGTTTTTGTAAAGTAATTATTTTTTTTATGCGCAAATTGATCATTTACTTGTAGACTCTGTTTTTTACCAGACACTCACAATGGGCATTGTTGCTTTTTTTCTTGGGATCTCGATAAAATATGTGAAGTTTTTCATTTCTATTTGTCATTTGGAGTATAGTTATTTTATAGAAACAATCTTCTTTTTCCTATCTCAATCTTGCCAAATTTTTAAAAATTTTGTACTTTTTTGGGTAGTTTTTTTCTGTGAAAACAAATGGAAACAGGGGTCAACAAATGTACTTGTCCAAGGTTTTTTCCCCGGGGAGGGGATTTTTGGCCAGTATCTGTATATCGACATATTGTCGATAGTTATGTTTCCACTTTAAATTAAATCGATAAAAATTATTATAGTCCGATTCTAGGCGGGGCTGCACGTCTGAATAATTACTAAAAATATCATTTCTGAACATGTCCATTTTATTGTCCTTAGGACATTTTCAATAGGGATATAAGTTAAATTTTATTGTTCACAAATTCGCAATTCATGAAACTTTATGAACAAATATTTAAAATAGTTTATTATTGGCGTGAAATAAGAATACTTTCAAAAATCGATATCCAATTTTTGAAAGTAACTTTTTTCACTTCCGGAAACATGTTCGCAGTATATGCATATGTGTAGACAATATTTTAACATATTCTCCAACAAGGGGAAAGATTTCTGTCTATATTACGTGCCTGTAAAGTTACTTTGAGGTTTTGTATAATATGTATATATATTAGGGTGATTAAAAAAAAATCGACTTTTTTTTCTCAAAGTCGCAAATGTTTGTGTTAATACTTCATGAAAAAGTAATTCTGCCAAAATTTGGGCCTTCTAAAAAAATTTTTAGAGGTCGCGCCAACAACTTACAATTTTTTTTTTCAATTTTAATGAAAAATTATTAGGCTGAAAATTTGGGAGAATTAGTTTTTCATGAAATCCTAGCATATAATCATCGATACACAAAAATTTACTTTTTACACGCTTTATATTAGCTTCACTTGTATGTTTGTTTGTTTGTCTGTCAGTTTGTCTGTAACTCTCCTTTTTTAACCCTTTGTTTCTTTTTTCTTTTATTTCTTTTAGTCCAATCGACTTGAAATTTGGTACTCGGGGGTTTTCGGGGCCGCTGATTACGATTCCACCCTCAAAATTTCAAAATTCAAAATGGCGGATCCAATATGGCGTACCGAAAATGCAAAAATTCATTCAAACCGCATGATATTTGGTACTCGGGGGTTTTCGGGGTCGCTGATTACGATTCCACCCTCAAAATTTTTAAATTCAAAATGGCGGATCCAATATGGCGGACCAAAAATGCAAAAATTCATTCGTATCGCTTGATATTTGGCACTCGGGGGTTTCCGGGGTCGCTGATTACGATTTCACACTCAAAATTTTTAAATTCAAAATGGCGGATCCAATATGGCGGACCAAACATGCAAAAATTCATTTAATCGCTTGATAATTGGCACCCGGGGGTTTCCGGGGTCGCTGATTACGATTCCACCCTCAAAATTCCAAAATTCAAAATGGCGGATGCAATATGGCGGCCAAAAATGCAAAAATTCATTCAAACCGCATGATCTTTGGTACTCGGGGGTTTTCGGGGTCGCTGATTACGATTCCATCCTCAAAATTTTTAAATTCAAAATGGCGGATCTAATATGGCGGACCAAAAATGCAAAAGTTCATTCGAATTGCTTGATATTTAGTACTCAGGGGATTCCGAGGTCGCTGATGAAACACATTCGAGTTCATAACGATGAGTCATACCATATATTGGCCATATATTACATACTGTGATACTTCGTTCGAAAACGTACATACTGTAGATAGCTACAGCTACTATTTATTAAAAATATAGTTTAAAAAAACTAAAAAAACACGCTTTTAAAGAATGTTGAACTAAAAAGTTAAAAATAAATATAGTTTAAAAAAACTAAAAAAACACGCTTTTAAAAAATATCGAACTAAAAAGTTTAAAATAATTTTAAAAATAAAATTATGACAATAGTACATAAAAAATACTAGTATAATTAAGGGAAAAGCGTGGGGCGCTTGATATACGATAATTATAGCACAAAGCGCCCCACGTATAATCATCGATACACAAAAATTTACTTTTTAATACCTCGATTTTTACCCGAAATTGTAACAAAAATATCTGAATGTCATTGGAGGCATCTCTAAAAAATTTTTTAGAAGATTCAAATTTTGGGAGAATTACTTTTCCATGAAAAGCTAACATATTAACCGGTGATACAAAGAGAATTATTTTTTTATGTCAAGATGTTTACAAGAAATTAAAAAATACATTTAGAAAAGCTGCTGGGGCGACCTCTAAAATTTTTTCTTCGAAGCTCAAATTTTGAAGGAATCAACTCTGTACTGAATGCTAACTATTTTTGTTGCGACACCGAAAAATCGATATTTTTATGTAATAATTTTGCACTAAAATTGAAAAAAAAATTTTTAAGTTGTTGGCGCGACCTCTAAAAAATTTTTGAGAAGGCCCAAATTTTGGTAGAATTACTTTTTCATGAAGTATTAATACAATCATTTGCGACTTTGAGAAAAAAAAGTCGATTTTTTTTAATCACCCTAATATATATGCGTATGCGTTAACATGAAAACGTACTCGAATGAAATAGAATCTTTCTTATGACATTCTGTAAGAACTTTTTAGGGCCAAATTCGTTCGGGATCCGTTAAAGGACGTCGTGCTCATATAACCTCGGAAACAACAATTAAATCTCATATTTTTTACAATATTTTTTAACCAGCTTAAAATATGAGGAGGTTCGCAATTTCATTTGTTTCTTTTATTTTTTATGTATGTTCACGCATAACTTTTTATCAGGTTCATCAATTGGGACGAATTTTTTTTGTTGTTAGAAAAAGAAACTTTCGAGGTGGTCCCATATTAATTTTTGAACCATCAGTTTGATACGTTTGTTCTCTCTCTCTCTCTCTCTCTCTCTCTCTCTCTCCCTCTCCCTCTCCCTCTCCCTCTCCCTCTCCCTCTCTTTCGGTTGAATATTCCACCTATCTGAATGTCGTACAATTCTCACTATCTTTCTTGATGTCAAACTTGTATTCTGGCTAGACTTTCCATGTCTTACTATAGAGTTGTGCAATGTTATGCAGTTTGACGTTGGTAAATTGAAAACGAGGGAATGATAAAACCAGGAAAGTGAATCCTTTGTTTCCAATTGAACAGAACATTTCAAGACAAAACGTGACTTGCACGAACCCAGCCCCATTGAGTATTGAGGTTACGTTTCTGCGATTTTGATATTCCTGTATATAGATGAAAACGGAAGGATCTCCTGCAAACTGGTTGATCTCAAACCTGGTCCAGTGGTCGGTCAAGGTCATTAAGATTTTAATTTCCGCCAGCTCATCTAATTCAAATAGATTTATTGATGAAAATTGAAATTGATGCATTCGACAAACTAAATACAATAATCGTTTTATTTCTGTATTTAGCACTTCGGAACATATAGTTAACTATTCAGCGAAAGTTAAATACTTGTGCACAACTTCTGGGTACTGTACAAACAAAAAGAGTGGTTGCGATTACTTCAGCAGGATACTGGTGGCACCTTTACAAGCCTACCAAAAAAAAAGTCTACCCGTAAGAATCTCTACCGCTCGATCTTTACCAAAGAAATGTCAACCAACAAAAAAACACTATCAGAGCTTAAAACTACCAAGATTTGTTCACTACCATGGTCATACTCTACCAACGAAGAATTACTAGTGTAATATAACTATATATTACACTGTATATAGATATATATGCTACTAATTCTTCGTTGGTAGAGTATGATCATGGTAGTAAACAAATCTTGGTAGTTTTAGGCTTGAATAGTGTTTTTTTGTTGGTGGACATTTCTTTGGTAGAGATCGCGCGGTAGAGATTCTTACAAGTAGGCTTTTTTTTTTGGTAGGGTTGTAAAGGTGCCATACTGGTTCGCTCATTATTAACGATAAAAGTTCGTGGTCAAATATCGAGGATATCTTGAAAAATTTTATTTCACGACAAACCAATTTTTCCTAGGCTAAATTATAATCAAATTATTATAATATAAAGTATAATCTAGGAAGCGTGAATTAATTTATTCTCAATTCGTGCAGGACAAACTAGGTGTCACCAAAAATCGGGTTAGCCCGGTAACATATATATTTATAATGTATTCAGCGTGCGATGAATTCCGGATATTCTGAACCACGGTGAATTGTGTGAGGTGTACGTTTGCGTTTACGTATGAATTGTCTTTAATGTTTCTCGTGTTGCAAGCGGAGTGCCCTATTCTCGCTCACGAGAGCAGACACAATGGCGCAGATTCTGTGATGCTTCGCTGGATTCGTGTGCTTCAGATAGATGGGTGTTGCGCAGAGTTCAGAGGTCCTACGGCATTAAAATGATGATGCGAATCTTCTAGAATATCTATTTTCATCCTCCGAGCTCGGGTCTCGAGCTTAAATTGTGTTGTTGTCTAGTTAGGCCGACAACATTGGATAGATTCATGGATAGAACGTGGTTCGAAGATAGAATGATGCGCTTATGTGCAAACTCTACCTTTTAACGACATTGTACCTGGGACGTTGCTTGTCTCTTTGATATATCTTGTGCAGCATCCACAATTTCTGTGATATTAGGAAAGCGACATATCTTGTTCCATTTTCGTTTCATCATCGAAGGAAAATCGTGCTCTTCCTAAAATTGGCGTTTGAACATTCGAGGCCTTCCATACATCGTTGGTTTCGCAGGGAGTTCAAGGTTACAAGGATGAAAGTTTATGCCCTTGCGGTCAGGGTAATACTTGAAAAAAAAGGTGTGTACTAGTTCGTATACGACCTGGCGAAAGTAGGCAAGTGTTTCACCGAAACACCAGGTGCATCGATGTATAAAAGAGAACTGCGCACAAGTGGCAGGGGATGCGCGATGCCCGAAGCAATCGCGGCCAAGGTCAAATCATGACCGACCGAAGGACTCAACGACCGAAGATGTGTCATTTAAACACTATCTGTAGCAGTTAAATCCTCCCGCGAGTGCTGTCAAGATATATCTACGAAGATGCGGTTACCCCATCTTCGTACATCAATCTTGACAACTTGTACGCAACCAAAAGAGATTTTTTGATGGGTGACAAAGAATTAAAAGAGGCCTTATTCTATGATGAGCAACGGACTGTTAATTTTCATACAAAATTAATTCTTCTCAAAATTTTTTTTCGTACACATTTATTTTATGTCAAAGAGATCCTTATAGATCCATTTTACGTATACATTCGTGTGAAAAATCTAAATTTGAAGAAAATGTAATGATGTATTGATACGAAGTATCCCGATCATAAGAGGATGATAGCACATTTGCGGATAGGCTTCCATTTATAATAATTCTTCATTGTGTGAATGATTATTCGGAAACGTTTAATGTTTAATGAGAATTCAATACAATGGCACCAGTAGGAGTATAAATCGCAGTGTATTGGCAGGCCGCAAGGGAGAAATGTACTCTGATAACATGCAATTCATTTGGGGTTGCTGGTTAGCTGTCGCTGTTGCAGCTCCGGGTCAAATCTGGGGTCAGGGTCAAAACCACGTGGCCAGCTGACGTCAGAGTTTGAATATATCGACGGTCATCAAAGTTCTACTGCGTCATTTCTTTTTGTTGTATAATCGCGTTTTGCATTTATACTGCGTTGCCATTTAAAAGTATAAAGAACCAAGATGAGGTAGAAGTTTTCGTTGGTTACGGGAATATCAGGAATCTGAGCAAGAGCTGCATTGAAAGTGTTCATTTCGATGAGGGGGAGGTTTCCAACTTTTTTTCCGAAGACGCGTGGGATTATCGCGTTCTAGAATCGTCCGTAGCTGGCTTGGCAACCGAGTATAAAATTTTATGGGGTTGCCGATCCGGCGATAGGTTGATGCGGCATTGTTAAGATAATAAGATATGCTTTCCGACCCTTGTTATCTGAACATATAATGCCGTACCTTGACATCAATAAATGGACATCTCATGGGGACTTTGGTACACTTCCACTTTTTCTTGATTTTTTCCTAAACTCCCAAATACATGATATTTGCATATCTGAAGTGTTACCCGTTCGTACGTCTATGCTACTCGTACACGTAAGATCCGATGGGAATTAAAGCAGGCCAACATAATTCGGGCCTTGGCCCTTTTTTTCTCCTAGTTCACGCTATTCTCTAGTTCGTGTTAACAATTAAAAAAAAGATCTCGACCAAGGCTATCGCAGAAATTGTTCACACCCGGTCAAGTGACCTTTGTATTGTTTTCTTTGCGCATTTTTCACCTTCGAGACCACGTTGATCTTGTCGATTTTGACAAATACTCTATCTTTTACAAGAGTTACAAAAGTTCATGGTCTTACGATGATACAGACTTTCATGGAGTTCAAACTACAAGACACCGGTCGATCAATATTTTTGGCTGGCATCGCTCCAACTCCTCAGCCTCTACTTCGACCTCAAACCACGCCAGGAGTAAAGTTCAGGGTCACCTAAACGTACCTTTTAAATGTGAGTACCTTTTACAGGTACTCACATTTGCGTATGCTTGTAATGTCTGTTGAACTTCGTTAGCATTATGTTATTCTTCCGTTGGTTGGGTTGTTGTAGGCGTCAGTATAATGTCGCCTTTGGGCAATCGGTGTTGAAATTGCTAACCGATAGGAAGCCAATTAAGTGAGGAAGAGGCTTGCGATATTTTGTACCTGCGCTTTGTTACCTTGACTTCATACGCTGCCCTTTCTTTTTTATTTATTTGGGTAAAATCTTATCACTCAAACCCGGCCAACTCGGTGCTGTTACAAAGGCGTACTTCGCTAAAGTTCTTTGTTCTTTATTCCAACGATATACCTATGTCCATTAATACACATACTATAAATAGTTATAGTGCACATTGGACATCCTTGTGATATATTGGCAAAATTGCCTCGTGGTCCTCTTGAATATGCTGGCAATGTGAATAGTTTAGGGAAGCTAAAAGCGGAGTTTCCTTGTGGCACTACTATGAACACCGGTGAATTGTAACCTGAGCTGAATGCAGGCTCAATTTGTGTGGTACAGTCATTGTGAGTTATTCAAATCATCTATTCAACAAAACCGTCCATACCCATGTTTCATGTCCGTGTTTATTCGAAAGTTGGTTGTACTGTGTGCATTGACCACAGCTTATGCTCGTCTGACAAATTTCGAAAGGTATCATGCCATTTTAGAGTACGTAGGAAGGTGGGAGCGTTTGGTTACAAAGGGTCGACTCCTATGCACAATATAAACACAATATGAGGGCCATCGATTTCACATCTAATAGCTGAATCGGGTGAAACACAGGTAGGAAAACTTTTGAAGTTCTCTGTCTACGATGGATTGAATATATTTTGCGGAAGGATAGTTTCAGACTTGTTCTTGTTCAGCTGTATTGAAGCGATTGATACGTATCGCAGACAACGCGTACTACTTTCGCAGGTGAGCAAAAGACGAAGGAAGGATTGCGACGACGTGACCATTCTTGTTGAGTAGATCGTGCAAGTGATTTACCGCGTACGTGAACAGCTCTTCTAACGCCTGGTGTGGTTAACGTGCTTCCGGTATTTCACTTTTCACGATCTTTGCTCTTGGTAAATTTACCGGTGTTCGAGATTAAACTATTTGTAAGATGCATTTTTCTATTGGAAAATTTTTCATTCATACGACGTGTCCAAAATTATTCGTATGTCCAATTTCCACGACCATTAATGTAATCATAAAAATGAATATCAAGAACGTGCCATACCTGCACTCTACCCTAATTGTATTTCAGCGTTTCCCCAATCCATCTAGATCCATTATATGGTCGGTAAATTAAGGGTATTTTTAAGCAGCACCGATAAAGCTCGGATATCGTGCGATGCTGGAACGAAGCAATTACCTAATTATTCGTGATGGCTTGCACGACATCTTGCTGAGGTTCGTTCTCGTGACTCTGCGCAAGATTCTGCACTTCCCGTTCTTTTAATTTGGCTTAATTCCAAACATCAATCGGGTATGACTGAAGTGTTTTTTAAAATATGTTGGACTAACTATGGTATCCATCTGATACTTTTTTAATCAATTTATTTCGCTGTTTTAACTTCTACTATGTTAATCTACTTCTACTTCTACTATGTTAACTTACCATAGTGACTCAAATGTAACATTAATTCACATCCCATTATTGAAGCCCTTGGCGTAAAGACCGAGAGTGTCAAGTACGTGATCAACAGGGTACTTATTTGTATCACAAATAATTAAACTTTAGTCGAAAGCATTCTTTCATTAGCTACAGTTCGAGTTCTATATCGGCAGCTATTCAATAACATACCTGTAGGGAACTTGTAGCTTCTTGATGATCAGCACCAGGGTAAGGGGGGTAAAGCTGTGCTCTATAGACGATAGCCTCTGTACAGAATTTCAAACCCATCACCTCTTCGTCCTCCCTTCCATAACGAAAGGTCAGGGTCACCTGTCCGTATACCTGCAAATCGAAATATTGAATCCTTTCAATGTTCATCATATTTTTATGCCGAGGCTTCATCCGAGATAATGATGGGCATTTTTCGTACTTATTGCACGAAACTGTGCATTTCACTAGGGCGTTTATAAGTCTTATCAATGATGAATCGAACAGAAGAGGCACACACCCTTGTTTAGAGAGTTTGCGCGAAACCATTTTTTTTTTTAGGGGTCGAAAGAGAGGAGATCTTTGTCTTGAAAGGATCGCCTAGGGGGTTTCCACTACTAAGATTTTCCCAATGCTACAGTATAAAAGTTCACCCTCCGGAAAAACATTCCCTCGGGGCTGCAGAAACTGCACATGTAATTTTCAACGGAAGAGACGAAATGGACAAAGTTTGAAGGAAAGTTCTTCTCTAGCTCTTTTGTTTTACTTTCGCTTCTTACAACTTAATTCTTATTAACTCAATTCTTTTTTTATATCTTGCTCGCTTACCTTTCTTTCTCGGACGTATTCAGGGTCGACCAGGAGAACACCCTGAAGCGTGTCGATTTTTCCATCGCTCACGACCAAGTCTCTGCTCACCAAGTAGAGTGTGAGCTTGTTGTTTGGCAATGATTTTTTGAACACTCTGGGGGATCATGGAATATTCTCATAATATATTACCCTCAATAATATACAGAAAAACTTATGATAAATAAACGAATAAGAAAATGTCATTAGTCGATTATTGTTTACTCTAGCAATTTTTTTTCCATGTAATATATTTTTTTCTAGGACTGTAATTTACCTTTGATTATTGAACGCTGAATCTGATACACTGCCGGGTGAGTTCTCTGATTTTCTGCAAATAAGAAATGAAAAAACATATGAATTGACTTCGTTCTTCTTAACACTATCTGTTTTAACAATATATAGGAGATGACTACAATAAGGGTATGTAACATTACACACACTATTATATAAATAGATAAACATGTATGAAGAACAAATGAATATCGTTTCTTTTCAAAACGATAAATGACATTAGCGACATAATTTCCCTTTTTTCTGTAATTCTTTCATGATTTTCTTCCTCTCGTTTACTTTTCACTGTGAAAGTGGTAGGAAAACACTCTTTCAAGAGCTGTATGCAGTATCCCTTTATTGTTTGATGTCAGTTTTATACGTAGCTAATTATGGAATCGTTGGGAAGTCAGAGAGAATAAAGTCGAGTGGTAAAAAGTAAGGGAGAGATGAGGTTTGAGGTAAACGTATTAAAAAAATATAACGTCTTTCACGAACGTCTAATTTGTTGAGTGAGATCCATCGGAAGTTTTTTTTACAATTCAAAATCACTGCTAACACCTACATTCTTATAATTCTCACGTTTACGATCGACGAAAAAGAAATAAAGGGACAAAGGAAGGGAAATAAAACAAGTAACTTCGTGTTCACTTGTAATTTAAAACATCGAATTAAGTAAATATTAAGCAGTACTTTGAAATTCAAGCAACGAATGGCCAACACAGGGTTCAGTGGCTTCGGATATACGTCTGAATTACGTGGAGGCGAAGGTTGTTTTTCGTATTAGATTTTTTACGAGTAGTTGAAAATTCTTGTCGTTGCACACGCATTTGAGGTGCTTATATCATGAAAAATTGACTTTGCAAATGGTGTCTTCTGGAAGAAAATTCCGGGAAGTGAAGAAAAGGGGGCAAGAGACTCTCAAATAAAGTGGAAGAGCATTTTTCACGACAGGTTAGAAGTTCCACGTCGAAAGAAAGGCACTTTGCTTCATTAAAATTGTTGACAAAAGAGACGCTGTCATGTACTTCAGAAATAGATGAGAATTTTCAATAAGTTTTTTATAAATAGACTTTCTTCTATAGAAAAAAATGATAGTAGATCATTTCACTAAGACCCATTGGCACGTTATGTCAGATTTTCTAAAGGAAGGGTGAAAATTTCATAGATCGGTTATGATGTAATATGAGGTTAAAAGTGTCGAGTTGAAACATTTGAGAAACACGATGACGTGATACACGTGAATAGACCCTAATTATTCTGCATCATCTGCTATTTGACTCTATTTTTTCTTTACCCCTCGTAATAATTACTCTGATTTACGACCTTTCGGAGGCAGAAAAGTGGCTGTAAAAAAAAACGAGTGAAATTAGCGCAGATTACTCCAACTGCCATCTCATTTCGTTGGCTGATCAAGAAGATCTGGAATCAGGTCTGAAGACTCTTGAAACCGGTTCTACTACGTCCATGTTTCTTGGGTCTTTCCGAGAGGTAGTAAGAGAAATGATGATGGCTTCGCACACTGATGAGGGTGTGTTACCCCCTTGCATTGCTTTAGCAGGGGGTTAATGGTCTACCCATGGACTTGTGGGCAATTGATATATACATTTATACCTCGATTTAATCCGATGTGAAACATTTTCTTGATCTATCTAAGGCGTTGTGTGAACTTTTTTTTCATTTCTATATAGAAAAAAACTGGACTTACAGAACCGTAATTCTGACATATTTCACCGTTTTTAAATATCGTTCATTTTGTTAAATTTCATTTATAGCTAATTATCCTTAATTATCGAGCAAAAATTATAATATATCTACGTTGATATAGTAATTTGTATATTCATCTAACTGTGAAAAAACGATGGTTAGCATTTTATTCCCAGGTGTTTTACTAACTCTCAAAGCTCAAGATATTCAAGTTCGCTAGCTCTTTGTTCGGTATATGGTGGATGAAACCGCGAGGGAAGTTCTTGTATAAATTGAGACGAGTGGCTAATGAGAGAAAATGCTCTGAATATAACTTGGTTTCTTTTGCGTGCACTATATAGTTCCTCTTACTTCTGTCGTTATCCGTTTTCTCAACGTGCAATCTCAGTTTCCTGCGTAAGAAATGGCGACTCTTCACCTTCCCATGTTTTACAGAAGGGGAGACAAAGAGAGAGCGAGAGAGAGAGCGATTTGTTATTTTAACATAAAACATGGTACTGGGTCAAAGAGAATAATAACGCACTGTGATTTTCTCCCTACCGATTTCCAAACATATACGTGCGTGTAGCTTTCGTCGCTAGCTTGGCTCGTAATGAATTTCAGTGTTCGCTCGTTATCGTCCACTAAAACTTGAACGAACGCCCTTTGTGTCCAGCGATATTTCGGGCTCGATTTAATTCATAATTGTAGCGGGAGAATTCAATCGGAAGTCGTACTTCGGCAGTACTTTCCTGGGTTAGAATAAGTTTATAAGCTTCTGCTTTAGATCGCATATAATTTTGGCGGTTACATCATCACAAAACGACTCGGGAAATATTACACAGTCCCGTCTTCTGTAAACACGAGTGTAGATATAATAATTTATCCCTTTAATTATATTACGTAAATAACTCGCTATGGCCGTTCAAGCTTGCCCTCTACAAACCTTGTGTTCTATTTGAACAACTATTTTATCAGTTGGGGATTGTTAGCATTTCGTTAAATTAGATAAAAATATTATAACGGTTTGAAAAAAAGCCCGAAAACCGTCATATTCGAGTATATAAGAGTGCGGCAGGGTTCACGCAAGCTTTTCTTTTAATATTTGGTGTCGAGCCGCTACCGTGTCTCTTGATTAAGTTGAACTCCCTTCGAGCGGCCACGCGATCTATGAGTATACAAGTAAAATTGTTTTTTTATGCCTATTGGGAATATCTATTCGAGGGATCAACCATTTTTGTCGCGTGTGAAATCTAATCCTTCACGACTTGGTAAACCTTATCTTGTCACGCATACACTGTTTTTATTCCGGTTATTTTATGTTTTTTTTTAGTACTAATCCGAATATAATAAAATATTTCTGACTGAAAGTTTCATTTTTTCTTTTGGATATATTTTTTAATTAAAATAATAATTGAGAAATATCAATGAGAATTTATTACTTTCATTTGCGCCCGTAATATGTATTTATTTGATCGAATAAAAATTACTTACTTCGCTTTACGTGAAATACTTTAAGCACGAATTATCAATTCAGATCGAATTATCAATCATAATACGGAGGCATTCGTTCCATGGCTAAAGATATCAGAGAAATATTATTTCAGTGAGAAATATCGTTTTTGAAATTGGATTTTCTAATTTGGATCGAAGCGTGGCCGAGGGGAAGTAGGCCAATCGCTGCCCCGGAAATGGTTCATCGCGTTTTCGATCGCGCACCGAAGCAAAAATAATCGACGTACGATGAACGTTTGTAATAGAGACACGTCATTCGAAATTCAAGAAGGTCAAGTTCACCCATTAAAATTTAGTTTTTTTTGTCTCCTATTCAATCTCTTTTTCATTCATTCAAATGTAAACGAAAACTTGAATTACAGTATTTACGACATCGCTTGATATCGAAATACAGGATTATTTTTCTTTTATTTTTCTTTTTACGATTCTTCGACAACTTTAATGTGTATATTAAAAGTCGTTCAACATCACCATTTTAAATCTGGACAGTTATTTCCTCGATAATCGAACGACGTGTCAAAGTTTTTTCTGAAGTAAAAAGAAAATGTATAGTCAAGATTCTACGTAGAACTCATTACAGGAATTTTTCTTTCACATTTAGTTCATTTTGATTTCGACGTACCACTCAGTTAAATAAGAGCGTGTTTTCAAACAATCAGTATAAAACATTTACACTGGAATAGCCATTCGGGAGTAAATTAATAAAATAATTTTCACAACAGTATTGAAACTTTGCGAATACCTTTAACTTGAAATATTTAAATATCGGAAGATCCGAATATTCCACCTTTTTCGAATAAATAATAATAATAATAATAATAATAATAATAATAATAATAATAATAATAATAATAATAATAATAATAATAATAACCATAATAGTAAAAAGCGAGAGTAAGTCTGTCGCTGCAAAATTCCTTGTTCCCAACTCGATCGACGAATCTTTTGATCAACTGGTGCATCATTTATTTGCATTCAATACGGTTATTCGATGAAGCTCCACGAACATGCGGAGAAACGATCGCTCATATAGGTTAACTGTCCACAAGAATGCATATAATATTGGACTATTGGTTTTCGAGTCTATTGAGCGAACCAAGCGTTTGGAACTTTTCAACGCGGAGAGTTAGTAAAAAAGAGCGCTTTGCGGTCTACGGTTATCGGTTTATCGATCGGAAATTGATTTTTCATTCAAATTGAAAAAAAAAATCTGCTATTTTTTTCGATCAATTTCAGCCTGATAAATTGTATAAATTGAAACGAAACTCTAAACTTACTTTCATATTTTTCGTATAAATGTTTTAGAAAAAAACTCCCACGACTCGATTTCCCCAAAAATTGCAAAAAGGGTGTTGTAAAATTAAATAAATAAACAAATTAGCCTTATGGTAAAATTCTGCAAAACAATTTAAAAAAAAAAAAAACGAAAAGGAATTCGAGCCTTGAATACCTAAAATTATAATTTTCGAATATTTTATCATCCTGGATCCCCTTGGTTTCATTTTTATTCTCATGGGTTTAAAAAAAAATGAAAAAGAATTCGAACCTTGAATACCTAAAATTATAATTTTCGAATTTTTGATCGTCCTGGATCCCCTTGGTTTTATTTTTATTCTCGTGGGCTTTAAAAATACAACAAAAAAACAGAAATACGTCGATATATTTGACGTTGAAAAATCCATTTACGCGTACTTTCAAATTTATTAATTTATCGTAGTAAATATGCATTGAATAGAGCAATAAATTAGAAAGTAAGAAGGCTATGATTTTTTTTAAGAAAAATTGAGAATTCAATTTTCACGAGCGTGGATCTCCGAGGTTGTCGTTTTTCCTTTGCTCCTCACTCGGATCATATCTGCCTGTTGCTTGAATTTCCATCCTCTTTAAAATGTATGTATGTAAAATATTCGTGAACTATCTGGCGAATGGTGTAAACATATTTTTCTTTCCACCTTCATCAGAGAACTACTCCCATTTTCGCAAGAAAATAATCCTTGCTGGGACATATCTTAAGGAAGATGTGAGAGGTGAGCCTGAAGACTTATAGAGTTAAAGCCTTCCCTAAAGAAAAGTTTCACGTTGAAAAACCCAGATGAGAACATTTAAGAAAATTTACTTGTCCGTCGGGAGACTACTACGTCGTGAGTAGAGCGAATTAATGGGAGACAGCTGAAATAAAAAGAAAAACTCCGAACTTTCACTTCGCAAAAAATGATATTTGAATTTAATTAATTATTTCAAAGTTACTGAATTAAAAAAACAATTTTGTTTTTTTAATTGGCATAAATTTAATCAAATTATTTAATATTATGTTCATTGTAAAATTAAATGGGATACAAATATATAAAAATCGATTCTCAATCCATATGTTCGCAAATGTTTAAGTGCTACGGAGCAATTTTCTCTAGAGAATTTTCAAATAATAACATTTAAAAAATGAAAGCTTATTCAATAATTTTCTTATTATTTTTCTGAATTTTGGTTTGGTGGTAGGGGAAGAAAAAAAATGTCTCTGATAAAAGTTCAAAACATTTTGTTCATAATCTTGATCGATTCAACACGGAAAGCTTTGTATATTCGTGTCAACTTCAAAAATACTCGCTTTTTCGGTTTTTTGTATTTTCTCAAGCACACCTTTGCTCTTTCGACCTTATATGGCGAGGCGTTTGTCTACCTTTCGCGTTGGAGCCATTACGAGATCATCCCCCGCAGATTCCCCCTTTCTCGGAGTGCACAAGCGAACTATGGCGAAAGATCACGTAGCACATATACGAGATAGAATTCGGTTCATTCTTTGTTCTTTAAAAAGACATTTTAACAAGTAATCATTATTAATGATTTTTGAAAAAGGATTTATATCGATGAAATTACAGCGATTAATTAAAACCGTTTTTACTTTCAAAATAAATTTTGACAATGAGTATGAAAAGATTGAATATAAAAATTTATCGTCGAAACAATAATCCAAACTAAAATGACAGTCTTCAAGGAAGCTCGAAAAATGTTCAAGTGTTTATAAATGCTAAATCGTGTAGACGTTAATTAAAAACCACAGTGCGTTGCATTAAGTAATCAATAAGACCCGTGGAAAAAAACGTTTGGCAATTGCTTTTTCATTATTTATGTGCATTCATAAAGTTCCCTCTACGATGGAGCAAATTCTTGAGAGCTCTCGCTGCTACACCGGAGATTTATGGGTGTGCATAAATCATGAGAAAACGACGTGAAATTTTTATTTTACATTTATCTTTCAAGTTTCTTTACCGAATCAATATTTATTGGGCGAGTTGATCGGACGATAAGTAGAAAATAGAGTTTACGATGAAACGCAGCGAGCAAGAAGTAATATCAAATAATAAAGTCCATAGTTTATAAAAAATACTGTTTATGATCAGACACAAAGTAAGCAAGGATTACAAAATGTGGCTAAATACAGAGCAGAGAACCAGACAACATGTAGGTTCCTTAACATAGTATTCTCCGTTGTGGTCAGCTCTTCATTTCCCAAGTAACTTCTAACACGAAATTGTTTCATCAGCGTACATGAAAATACATGCACGCGGCTTGAGAGAATCCCACGTGCGTTTGCCGATGACATTGCAGACCTTCTGTGCTTACCTCACGAAAACATTGTAGAATCACTATTTGAGGTGCTATTCTAGTATAAAATACGGTTTGCGAAACTTTGACCTTTGCGTAGCTCGGGACCACATCGGGTCAGAACTTCTTGCGAATAAGTGTTGTCTCAATTAAACGTAACGGCTCATTTAAACTTAAACGTTATATGAAGCCAAGAGAAAACAAGGACATTCTTTCCTAATTAGGCGCCTGTCCGAGATAAACAATTTAGAACAGTAGTATACCCACGATTTTTAAACTCAATTTTTATATTTTTGTTTTTGTTGAAAACGGTGTTTCCTTGAAACAATGTTGCAATAATTGAAACAACGTAACAGAATAAAAAAATCCACAATATATTATCCAGCTATATTTGCGCGATTTTCTGACATGTAGCAGCGTTGAAATATATTTAATCTAGACAATTCCGACACACGAGGGTAGAAATTCCAGCGTAAGAGCGTTCCGAGATTGTGCAACTGATAGAAAAAAATGAGAAAATAGTAAGAATGCATAATGATATTCATACACATATATGTATGAAGTACAGAATAACCAACGCGTACTGAAATTGAATATACTCCCGTATTACGATGTTGCATGGTGCAATTTACGTGCGCCAACATGATTCTTCCTGATATTGTAGGCCTCGTGACTGATTTGCATTTTGCTAAAAGCTTAATGTTATTTTTTTGCGACACTGAAAACTGTAGAAAAATGTTATGAAATGTTACGTTGTGCAGCATTTTATCCTGCGCGTTTTGAGTTGCATTGTTATCATTGTTATTATCCCAATTACTGTTATATTCGTCGTTGCAATTATCCTCGTTACTATTATTTTCGTCATTATAATAATACTCATTACTGTTATCATTATTATTCTTGTCGTTTTTTGCAGATTTGTTATTAAAAAAGAGAACGTCGAATGTCACGGTTTCGTTGTAATCTTCTTTCTACTTCATGCGATGATTAATTAGTTACTTTAAACGCGAACATCCCATTAATATTTGTAGCACAATGGGTCACAGGGAATGCAAACACCTGGTAAATGTATGTATTCCACGACTGAAATACCTGCATGTTTTGTAATTATGTGAGGAAACAGAAAATATTTAAAATTTCGTCAATCTTTAAAAGTATGAATGATCATATTGTTCGCTATGATGGAGATTTTGATGACAGCATTTTCTATTTTTCATGTTCAATTATTTAACAAATAATTAATAGGGAAGGTTTTTTTTTATAGTATTCTACAGATATTAAGAAAAACTCTGATTTAATGAGAAGTTACATGACACTTATAATGAAAAAAAGGGTTGAGTTATAATTTTAGAAATTTCACAAAGTTCCCTTTATGAGCAGGCTAAATGATAATTTTATTTAATAATGTCTTCCTTAGAGGGGCGTCTTCCCAAGTATTGCAATATTATGAGGGAACTAAGTACACGTTTTACGTTTTATCATATTTTCCTCTTCTACCTTGCTTACATAATCCGATAAGGGCTTGACTTTAATGGTTATGAATATTTAAAGCTCAAGATCACGTTGAGTTAGAATCCTTATTCGGAATTGGTTCTTGACGAGGTAAAACTACATCGTTACAGAATTAACTTCAATTATGATTGTAGTTTAATAAGACAATATCCTAATTGGAATAATCAAAAAGTATGTGCTTTTAGCCAAATCACGATTGTAACTGCATTTTATTTCAATATCAGCATTTAAAAAAATGAAAAAAAAAATTACGAACATAGTTGAATCGTGCTTGATATTCTTGAAACTTTTTCATGAAAAAAAATCACTTCGATGGACGGATTCTATAGGCCAGTGTTGTGTTGTACGTTTTGGTGTTTAATAATATGCACTCTAAAGGGCTAACGGAGGTAAACGTTTTCGTTAAGTTAATTATGTTACGAATAACGTGGTCCGAATTGTTAAACGACTAAATATGGGCACACATTTATAGCATTACGAAAGGATGCCTCCAATTTCCGGTTCTGCAGGTTTTAGTTTCTTCGTATACTTAATTTGCAAAATAGCAATATATGTGAGCTCCAATAATGAGGTGAGGACGTAAATGAATTTCTTCCCTGACGAGGCACACGTCACGTTTCAAAGAGAAGAGAAGGTATGTCTAGTGATAAACTTGCAGTCATTGGGACATGAGTAGTCAAACGGTGCCAAAACGTGTCGTTCACTTCCAAGAAGCATCGTATATGTACAATAGAGCCGAGCCGACTCTTCGCAAGTTATAGTCCTCCGTCCCATGGGCCTAGGGCGTGTCTTCGTGAATTTCCCAGGGTAACCATCAGTGGACCAATATCAAGGGTATTTTCTTACTCTCGGTCGCACCATTTACTATGTAAGAGACGATTTTGTTTTAAATAGATTGTAACGGTTCCAAAAAAATTAGGTGAAAATGTTTGAGGCTATGAAAGTGAACAATGTTTTAAGTTTTTTAAAATGGAGTCCCTGCTCAAATATTCTAGCTGGTATGTATTGCCAGGTTTACTTATTTCATTTTGATTTCATCTCGGAAGTAAACAGCCTTCTACGACCCATGGAAAAATGACATCTTTGTATTTAAAAAAAGCTTTCCTAAGATCCTCTCTGTTCAAACTATGCATAAGAAAACTAATGTCTAAGGATCCTCCATTTGATTCGGATGAGGGACTGTTTGCTTCATGTTAACCAAGCTCTATCTAATCAGTATTTCATTTCCTTTACTGTTTAGAGCCTTCCACGTATTATTATTATTATCTATTAGGTTTAGAAGGTCATACGACTCAAAGCGTTTATCCGCAGACCTCCCCTTGTGGCCTGAGAGGACCAGTAAAATTCATCTTGTCGCTGTTTCAATTTCAATAGTATTGATATCAATTACACGCATATATACTGAAAGGATTACTGGTAAATTTTGATGGCCATTGATGGAACCTTTGACAATTTCGTTATTCTACAACGCAATATAATATTTATGAAAATTGATTGAAATGGTCGAATAAAAATTCGGCTATTCGATTCAGATCTGTTCAATATTTTACATTGCACAGTTCAGCCAATTATTTTCCGATGCATGTATACAAATTCATACGCTGCCCCGTGGTAGTGTATGCTTTTATGCTGATCGCCAATTATTTCATTAATACGCTTTGTCAAAGGGGATGTTAGGGTGCACATTTTGCAATTCATATTTGATATCATCTACGTATACGCTTATTACGAGGATGACGAAATAGGATCGATATGCTTCATGTATAACAAGTAAAGGCAGCTTCAATTCGTAGATGCATTTTTATAAAACATCCTAGCATTCGTATTGGGCATAAAAAAAACATTTTTTAAGGTGATTATCAGTCGTTCACTTGATAAAAATCCTGCTGCTTTCTCCGACATAGTTGAGTTTTCGAAAAAAATAAAAATTACACGTTGTTCTCATTTCATTAGAGAATAATGTGTAACTTTTTTTTCTCGAAATATCAAGCATCTTCGAGAAAAACGGGAATCTGTTTTTCAGCTATCGCTCTTGCGCTCACGCAACTGATTGAACTTCTTAAGGTAGTACATACGAAAAATGGTCTAAGGCAGAAAGTTTTGATATTCAAAACTAATATTGTTTAGGTTACCCTGCATATGTTGGTA
Source organism: Rhimphoctona megacephalus (assembly GCA_963989365.1). Lineage (NCBI taxonomy): Eukaryota > Metazoa > Arthropoda > Insecta > Hymenoptera > Ichneumonidae > Rhimphoctona > Rhimphoctona megacephalus. The sequence goes on along the minus strand of OZ022422.1, from coordinate 7,483,271 downwards.
ATATTTCAACTATATTGGTCGTCCAGTTATCGAGATATTTGCTCTTGAAATTATCATTTTTAACATGCGTTGCATAGGGCGAACCCTGTAATATATCACATTTTTATTAATATAAAATAAAACGGGGAGACAGAAACCAATGAATAACTGTGAAATGATAAATAGGCATTGTACGACTGTTGTACAAAAAAAAAATATCGCTTTTTACCATAAACTTTCCGAGTTATGAGTGTTTAAAGTACGAAATGCGTGACAAAATTTGTTCGGCTGGGTCCGTCTGACAATGCATAAGCTGTCTATGACGTCAAAAAGAGATTAGCAGGACTCAAGAAGGACAGGTCCCACTAAAAGTTTTCGTCCGCAGGCAACTGGATTATTTAAAAAACTGATGCTATTTTATTTACTGTGTTAAATTTGGACTTTTAAATAGTCCAATATTTTACGTATGTAGATCGAGAATAGGTAATTTCTTCACTTTTTTTAAATTATTGCCTATTGTCAAATCTGAAAGTATGCTTACTTTTGAATGGGACTGTCTCGACTGTTCTGCCTTAAGGTAGTTCTGTAGGTACACGTATGAACTAAAAGCTTTGAGCGTAGCGTACAATGAAAACCAATCCCTCCATGATGCTGTCAGATGAAAACTTTTGACAGGGCTTGAACACTCTGTGTAGAAGCCCTCTCAAACTGTCACCCTATCTATAACCTGCTTATACATTTAATGTAAAGAACGAATAAATAAATGAATCAAATCGACATAATTCGTTGTGAAAATTAATTTATTTCAAATCTGCCTCGCAATATTAAAACTCAAGTAAAAATACGATCCAAATTCTTTTATCGCTGTACTCTGTTGTCAATTTTTTCCGTGTCAAATGAAATTAATATTTTTTGTGATTCGATATCTCCGAAAGTAAGTGATCAAAAAATGCGATTTCTTAAAAATTAATGCCACAAATGGTACTGCATACATGAGTGTTTTTATTTAAAAATCCTAAGATCCGTTTAGCGCCTATAATGAAATATATGAATAAAGTCCTATCCGTTCGCGTGTTAGGTATAGGCATCGCGTACAAAAAGACAGACTTTCAGTTGCAATTATCTGACAAACTAAGTGATACATCGTATTGAAAATTTGGGAATCGATTCATGAAGGTTGTGTCTACACCATATTAAAATGTTAGGTGATTCCTAAGATTCGAACTACCTTAATAATTCAAGAATTGTTTATTTTTCGTGCATTTTATTGTAGTGCATGATCGAATATAGCTTTAGGTGAGAATTAAATTGAAGTTGACTTGAAATGAAATACCTCATATACACCCGACCTAATCATCAGTATATTCTGAATACGGTACGATAGCCACAGCTTATGGCGAGAGGTTGGAGAATATGGGGTAAATTCGTAATATTCTCTTCGCTGTTGAGAATCGGAAATATGAACGACCGCTGGCTAAACCTTCCAGGAAATCATGAAAGCGTAGATAGAGATTGTTGCATACTCCTGGGAGGATAATAGATAACAATTTTGTACAGTAAATACTAGCCTCGAGCTTCGGAATTTAGTCCGTAATCCACATATAACTCGACGGGATTGATAGATATACTGGCAGAGTTATTTTTTCCAATATGTTTTCAAACTATGTAACACAAAGCTGTAAGCTCAAATTTAAGCCTTCAGAGTGTTTAAATCTAAGAAAACAATCGACTTCTTTACGAGTTTTCAAAATAATGAGATCGATGTCTTTGCAACGTCATTCAAATTCACAGTTCGATTGAAGCCTGAAAATAAAAATTTTACAGCAACGCCATGATTTGTTTTATGTCCTAATAATAAGAGGGGTTTTAACAAAGGAACTTTTGTAAAATAGAAACGTGACCTGATTTATGTAACGGGAGACTGGTACGGACACGTGATGCGGAATCCTGAGCTTCGGTAGGATTGCGGAAACTTTCTCCCCTTTTGCTATCTATTTCTAATTTCAAAAATGCCATCAACCCCGTCTTTTGCGCTTAGAGTCGACCAGTATCGATTAATTATCCCTGACATACGCGTACATCATCTCTAATAGGGAACACGTTATTTTCGCAGTGACTAATCGCTTCATATTTGCTTTATCCCCATTGCTACAAAGCAGATGATAATAGGAAGGTGAACGAAATTATATAAGGGAATCACAGTTTTACATCTATCTGATAAATGTTGATTACTCCTTTAATATTTATCTTGTATGAATTTATTTCGGAATCGTAATGTGCCTTATGGTGGTACATCCAACCGTTAGTAGAATCAGGGGATTTTTTTATGGCTATAAATGACAGTAGCCAATGATTAATCATTTGCAGTTCATGTCAGGATCAACCACACGAATTGTATCGGTCACAACTCTAAAAATCACCGGAAATTGGACCATTCGATGCAGGGCACCTTTTGATCTTCATTGATAGATTTTTTCGACCTTAAATCGTGGTGCTATTTATATAATAATGGTAACCAAATGTTCAATGCTAACCTGTTGGCTTGTGTGTCCGGCGTAGTTGGTTGTAAGTGCGCCTGTGTCTGCAGGGAAGTGGGCTGTTGAGTCTGATATCGATGAGGTTTTTCTGACTCCTGACAATCCGTCGTTATCGATGTTATCGTTTTTGTCACGGCTGTTGTCGGCGTTACTGATCCATCAGTCTGTTGTTCCCAGTTCTGGCTGGCCTTCTCGATATCGATGTTTTCAGCCATCTCAGAGTTTCTCTCCCCAGACCCCCGGGCACACAGTCCCAACATACAGTATACTAACACACACAAAACTTTGGGATTCTTTAGTTTGTTTGTCCAACCGAATTTCGCCCAATCCGCTCAAGAGTAAATACCCAAGGTAATGCTCCTATCAAACTAGCACTGCAATCTTTCGCGCTTATCGGTTCAGATCATTGGATAATATTATCGTGAACGTTTGATCATAAACGGCTCTTTGTGTATCAAGCTCGTGACTGACATGGCCAGTACTCAGCAGAGATCTTGTACCTCAGAACAGTCAACAAATCCTTTGTAGATTGACGCAATTTCGTCGCACATATTGGTCGTCATTTTTACCAAATTCTTTCGTCTTGGATTGCTCCGATTAATTGGTATCACGTCACTAATATTGATTGTGAGAACTGGGCCAAAGAATCCTTTTAAGATGTTACGTTCGGAATATTACAAAGTTCGACGGAAAATTTGGCATTTTTTGATGAATTGATGAACCACTCGTGATCGATACGTTGTCCTATTTTGGTTGATAAGAAAGCTGCCCCGATGACACGTGGAACGAAGCCAATGTCATCGTTGAAAGTTGAATCTACGTGGAGTTAATTCCTGCAAACAAAAAATCGAAAAGTTGGCTATTGAGTATATACTTTTGCTATGGAGTCTGTTTGTACGTGCTGCTCCGCGAGGATTCGATAAGAAAACTTACAAAAAGCCATACCGAGGAAAAACGCGATTCTGAATGCGGGTTATTTTTTTTTTTTCCAAGAGGTTCATCTCTCTGCGTAGCTTCGTTCTCTTTTCGTCCAACTATTCTCATAGAATTTGCTCGAGTTTTTTGTGGAGACAGTCAATCTGATATACGAAAGCTTTGACTCTGGAAAGGGCAGCCTAATTTCTCGAAGAAATATCCTCCATGATCGGAGAGTTTTTAGACTGGATATTTTATCAACGTCGATGTTATGAAGTATGTGAACATATGGATATTGATTGTGCAATAAGTATGGACAACTTTGTTGAAAATTTTGTGATTATAAATTAAGAGTTTTAGGTTTGAAAAAATGATGTCTTACCGTGACCTGGATAATTAGGCATGAATCATCGATTAGTTGTTACTCAATAAACTTTCGAAGTCCTAAGGACAAGCAACCTTCAACAATAAAATTTACAGCGAGGCGATTTTTCTAATATTTCTTTTTGTGAGTCGGAAATATTTTGCTAGAATCTTTCTTATGCAAAATCCAGTGGTATGTGATTTTTAGTTATCCAGGAATGGTATTTGCCAACTCTTCTTTTTCTTTCGAAATTCGCATGAAAGTTTCATTCATCAAAGCGCTTCTTCGTATACGGTCCAATATTTATATATAAGTATATTATGTACGTACGAATATATATTAAGATTATATATACAGTGGCGTGCAAAAGTTTCGGGCCACCCTATTTTTTGTGAATGTAGGAAAATTGATCCAAGGAAAATTCGTCCCGGAAAATTCGCCTCCGGAAAATTCATCTCCGGAAAATGCGCTTGACAGAAAATTCGCCCGCGGAAAATTCACTCACGGAAAATTCGCCCGACGGAAAATTTACCCGTGGATAATTCACACACGGAAAATTTGCCTCCAGGAAAATTCGTCCCCGTGCTCTTGCTTGCTTGTTTCACAGCTACTGATACATGCTCCGGCACATGCAGGGAAAAGATATATACCACAAATTATAAATCTAAAATTTATTTTATTTTCTTATCTTGAATTTGTAGCATGTCGGGATGTGTGCATGGAATCGTTGGAGGTGTAGAAATAGTAGGGTGGGTTTGTAACACATGTGAAAATAGTAGGGTGGGTTCGGGTCATCTTTGGGTTGTTGTTTGAATAGTTGGGCATGTGGAAATAGTAGGGTGGGTTCGGGTCATCTTTGGGTTGTTGTTTGAATAGTTGGGCGTGTGGAAATAGTAGGGTGGGTTTGGGTCATCTTTGGGTTGTTGTTTGAATAGTTGGACATGTGGGAATAGTAGGGTGGGTTCGGGTCATCTTTGGGTTGTTGTTTCAATAGTTGGACATGTGGAAATAGTAGGGTGGCGCCTACATCAGTCGTGTTTTCCACAATTCCCCTTGGCTCTCGCATTTCCAATGCGATACAGAATGCATTAGGAAAAAAAGGCTGTGAGTATACACTCGAGAGTAAAAGCATTCAAAATAAGAAAATGAAATATATTTTAGAATTATAATTTGTGGTATATATCTTTTCCCTACACGTGCCGGAGCATGTATCACTGGCTTATTTATTATTATTATTAATATGAAACATTAAATCAACAAGAGCAAGTTTTTCGTGGGTGAATTTTCCGCGGGCGAATTTTCCATCGGGCGAATTTTCCGTGGGTGAATTTTCCGCGGGCGAATTTTCCGTCAGGTGAATTTTCCGGCCGGCATATTTTCTGGGGACGAATTTTCCAGGGCGAATTTTCATTGGATCAATTTTCCTGTTACCATTTTTTCTAGTCAATTGATAAAATATTTTATTTCTCCACTCGTTCATTGTTCAAAATATTCAAGAGAGTTAGAATGAAGGTAATAACGTTGCATATTATATTTAATTATGGCGTATTTTTCGTGTACTACGTGGAATGACTTTAGTCGGTGTGCAAAAGTATCGGGCCACTGTATCACCGCGGCTTCATGCGCACGGTTTGTTTACATTTTTTTCCGCATTAGTTTCAAAACATGCCCTACAATGGAAAATCAGTCTCCTTTCTGCCACAATGCCGAAATATACGAATATTCAGCTTCGTGAAATTGTATTGAAACTTTCGTCAGAAGGAAAAAGTTCTCGTGATGTTGCGGAGACTTTATCTACTGGCAAAAGTACCATTAATCGCATTATTACTAAATATAAATTAACAAACTCACTGTGTGACAAAAATCGGAGCGGTAGACCGCGAAAAACTTTGAATCGCGTCGACAAAATTATAAAAAGGAAGTGCATTGTAGATCCACGAAAAAGTGCTGCAGATGATTCCCGGGAATCGCGAAGTGAAAATCTAACTGATGTTAGTCGGAGTACGGTATCTCGACGTCTCAAAGCTGCGGAGCTGATTGGACGTGTTGGTGTAAAAAAATCATTGATTAGCAAAAAGAATAAGAAGGCTAGATTAGACTTTACGAAAAAATATCAGCGCTAGACGGTATCAGATTGGCGGAAAGTACTTTTTTCCGATGAATCGAAATTTCAATTATTCGGAAGAGATGGTCGAAAGTACGTAAGACGTCTAGCAGGTACCAGATATAATGTAAGGTACCAAATTCCTACCGTAAAACACGGTGGCGGAAACATTAAAGTTTGGGGAGCATTTTCTGATGATCGCGTTGGTTCGCTGGTGGAAATTCATGGCAATATGGACGCTGCAATGTACTATGTAATAGATATACAATGTAATACAATGTAATACATACTACAAGTACAAGTAAAAATACAATGTAATAGACATACTACAAGATCATATGCTCCCATTTGCAATGAAAAATTTGCCGTGTGGTTGGGTTTTTCAACACAATAATGATCCGAAACACGCTTCGCGTCTTGTTAAAAATTTTCTTCAAAGCCGGAAAGTCCGCCTTCTTGACTGGCCACCACAGTCACCGGATTTAAATCCTATTGAACACCTGTGGCAAGACCTCAAGCATCGTGTTGGAACAAAAAATTACTCCAACAAAACGGAATTGTGGAACCATTTGCGAGGTGAATGGGAAAAATTGCCACAAAAGAACGAATCAAACAACTAATTGGGTCAATGCCTCGTCGGTGCGCTGCAGTCATCGCTGCTAAGGGCATGGCAGTAAAGTATTGAGTCGAGTGAAGAAGACCAAGACATGCTTCCTTATTTTTCAAGTTTTTTGTTATTTTTTTCATACCCAAAAGTACGCAGCCCAATACTTTTGAACAGCCAGCCATAAAAAATTGTTGAACAATTAATGATTTAAGATCGATATCAATGTATACAACCTATTGTTCCTAAGTATAAGTGATTACGTATTATCATTACTCGTTTGTTTTTCTCCCACCACCATATTTCTGTTCAATGTGCATAAAAAATAGTGTGGCCCGAAACTTTTGCGCGCCATTGTATGTTGACTAATAGAAGGTTAGAGAGGTTTAATAATATCACGTCAATGTCCTGACCAGAATGAAACAGTTAGAGGGAGTACAATAATTACTTAACCCAGATAATATGCATGAAATATTTTGCTGTGTTATCACTATTGTCGGCAAATACAGTACCGGACAAAATAAAGTACGCACCACTATAATTTTCACGTTTGCGCTAATAACACTTTAGTAATGATAGATAAAATTAGAACTAAGTAATCCAGAAGAAAGTTTACATGTCCGCTTTTATATTTCCACTAAAATAATATTGAAAATATTTGAAATTGGTGGGAAAAACGACTGAAACCTTTAGCGTAGCATATTTACCCTGGACAAAATAAAGTACGCACCTTAGTCTTTACATATTTTTTTGAAGAACAAACATTTGGTTTCTGCTCCATCATATTTGAAATTGATAACAAATAGTTGCAGTAAACTGCGTACTAGTTATCAGTCGTTTGAGGAAGATTTAAGTATCATTTATTCAGTAGCAATCGGAAAATGACAGAAATTTCTTTTCAAAATATAAAACTCATGGATAAACACCAAAAAAGGGTCTGACGAATAGGGAAATCTTTCGAAAGTATGCAATAAGTAAAGGTGCGGGTAGGGAAATACGTAGAGAATGCAAGAAGCGTGGTACAGTAGCTGATAAAACCGTACGCGGGAAGAGAAGAAAGACAAATGAAATCGATGATCGCAGAATCATTATGGAAACAAACAACATCATCACTGAACATCACTTACATCATTACTGAAGCGTTATTAGGACAAACGTCAAAATTATAGTGGTGCGTACTTTATTTTGTCCGGTACTGTATAATCATAACTCCAGCTGGTAAATAATTTGAATAGTTTTCGATACAACATAGGATTTTCAGAAGATTTAACAAAAATCCAGAATTTGTTGGAAATAAATTGTGTCATATACCCAAAGAAATAAGAATCATAAATGACTTCCTTCACGCGCAAAGTTCAACTTCATTTATTTTTCATACATTTCTACCCTACCAAGTCCACAAATACTTTTAGATTTATTGTCGACTTATCTTTCGTCTTTCATCCTTCTCACAAACGTCATAATTCATTACGAAGAAATGCGGAAATTCATACTCTGCTAACTCCTACGAAATTTATCTTTGCCTTAGTTTTCTTCCCCGCGTGTTACAAAGATTCTTTGGTATTCAAATATTTTTATATGCTTTCACACGTCATTGCTAAAAACATTCTCCATTCGCGCATTTATAATTTATAGCTGCCGATCCTTTGATAAAGTTTTGAGGGTTGAAAAGAAAACGTCAGGGTAGCGTTTTTCACACTGCATTTCTGATGCGTGAATTAATGTAGATAGCTGATTAATTCTATGTACTGAGTGAATGTAATAAGTTTACGTAATGGAATTGTATTTTAGTTTTCTTTATTTTTGAAGAGGTTAAAAATTATAATAATGTAAAATCAAATCAAATTAAAATAATGTAAAAAAAAATAATGCTATCAGAAAATGTGTACATCGTTCGTACATGATTGTTTTTGCTTATCGAAATAAATGCATTTGTAAAAAAGTACATATTCGATAATACACTTTCTCGTGCTTCAATTTTATAAGATCCTCGAGCAGAGTCTGGCTCTTATTGAACGTGGTAAAAACTTGGGCTCCTATAAAGAACAACACCGTGGCGATCACTGAGAAAACACCGCTTTGCACTTTCCGGCTTAATTGAAAGTTACGACGTTCGTGCGGGACCTCGAAGGCTAATTAAAAATAATATTTTCGCGGATAGAAAAAGACCACTAAATATATACTTTTAACCTTGAGCTAAAAACTATACGTTTGGAAAAGGATATAAAAAAATAATTGAACCGCTACATTAAACTATCAAGTTACTTCCACTTCAAGTCGACAAATCAAAATTAACTCGCTTAATAAATACAGAGACGGTGAATCACTTTACGGTCGTTTATGATAAATTTAGAAGCAGTTCATTAAAAAAAGAGGGTAGAAAATTTAATGAACAAATAGGGCCTGAATTTATAAGATCAAAAACTCAAAATACATTCAATGACTCTAATTTATGTCTAGCCATGATTTGGTATAGTTCGATAAATTTTACGTAACATTTGTTTATTTTACTTACGTGAGCAAGTTTACTCTGTTACTGTGGATCACCTTTAAAAGATAAACTAGCAAAATATTTGCGTCGAAGCTGCTTATACTTGACGAATATGTGTTCGTAAACTTTAAGTGGAAAGATTTCGGAGCGCTTTTATCGTACTAAAAATCGATGAAATTTCCGATGGTTTCGAGCTCAAACGAGATCTCCACATGGCAAAATGAACACAAATAAACTTTTCATTCGTTCATACGTTCAAACTGATGACTAATCGAAAAATGACGATAGTTTTCGCACTTATAGATTTTCGATTAATTAGCTAGATATATCGCGTACACAGTTCAAATCGTGATCCGTTAGAATTCAACGAGTAAATATTGTTCAAAAGTTAATTAAAAACTTTCAAATATGCTTTGCTTTCTTATTATTTTCGCTAATTTATCTATATCAATCTTGCGCCGATTTTATCGAGAGATTATTGACGCTTGAATTTAATATACACAATAGTGATAAAGCTCAACGTTCCGTCAGACCGATCCGTCGTCAGGGACGTTCCATTGAGTACTAAAGGTACTGTTCGCCCGTTAGCTCGACGCAGGCGTGTCGTCATCTGCTTCATTCTCCGTCTCACTCTCTCTCCCTCTCGTTGTGAATTTCGAAGGCGCGAGTTTTCGCGCTTACTCCACCGGCTATAATCGAGACGTTTTCACGTTTCCCTCCAGATTTGTTTATCTTAGAGTCTAGCCCGAGTAACTCGTAGGCTCTTCGGTTATCAAAGCACAATATTTAACCCACGTCACGAAAATCTTTTTCGTCATCAAGTTCTTCTCTCGAGTCTCCTTCAACCGACCTCTGACGTGATCAGTTAAGGGTAGTTTTGAAATAATGTCACTGTCGCTATCATTACAAGATTTATCATAGAAATATTAAATTATGCTGAAATAATATTACCTTACACAATACAAAAAACAAAAAATAATCTTGACGGTATTTTGATACATGCATTAATTCTCGTTTTCGTCCCTTTTTCCGTTACATTTTTTTCCCGATTTCAGAACACCGATAAAGCGCCCTTTCGAATCGGAGCAAAATCGACGCCAAAAAGCCCTCCCTAAATGTTTCACTCGTGAGTTACCGTGAAAATCAAATTGATCGTAACGCATTCTCACACTTTTAACTTTTGCTCAACTTGAAAACGTCCGTTAGCTAGGTCATTAACTGCTTTCCGGGTTAAAAGCTTTCCGTCTTGCGGAGCAAAGTATATGTAACTTCTTTTGAGATAAAAAAAGATTCTGCCCACGTGAATACTGACATAAATAGCTGTTAAGGCATCTTCTCACTTTAAGCGCCTCAAAAATAGGCTGTTTTTGCGATTTTTTTTCGAGGATTTTTGCTTAAAATTATGGGATAAAACGGATCCTATGTAATAAACACATCTTTCAAGTACATGAAAAAATTTTTATTTTATTTTTTTAAACAATTATTATAATACATCAGTAGCATTGAAAAACCCGTGTAAAAATGTTATGGTCGTGGCTTGTTGATGGTATCTCCGAGACGGGTCGTCTGAAACAAAAAAATAAAACTGTTTTAGATTCAGTATGTCAGTGGCTATAGCGCATATCATCAGATTTTTGATATTCGCGAAAATAACAAAATGGCGCACGTTTTTCGAAAAAGTAAAAAAAAACCACGATTTTTTTGCAGTTTTTTGTAAAAAAAAAATTCTTAAAATCAAAATTTAAAAAATCTGATGATATGCGCTATAGCCATAACTATGAAGCATATGTCATTCAAATTTCATGACAATCGGCCGGATAGTTTCCGAAATTTCATCAACAAAGCACCGAAAAACCTTGTTTTGAGATAACTGCGTTTAAAGTTTTGGAGGGATCGCCGGGTACTCTCAGGTAGTCACCTAACGGTCGCCAAAAAATGTAGTTAGACTCGTCCGATCTTTATGAAATTTCGAGATGACATTTTTGAAGATATGTACTTTCAAAATTTAAAAAAAAAAAAAAAATCGATTTTTTTAAATTTCCAAAGTGAGAAGACGCCTTAAGTTTTCTAGACGTCTCTTAAAACAGCTTTGTTGGATGCCATTTTGCAGAACCAAATTTTAGAAGTTTGTGTATGAATGTATTTATTTATTTTTTTATTGAAATCGACAAGAAGCGCAGCTACTGTTTCCTAATGCACTACTGTATCGTATTTGCAGGAGGGCCAAGGGAAACTATAAGAAACGCAGTCGATACTGGCGGCTATTTTTTTTACCGAGTTTCAGTTTCGCCAGAAGCAGCTTTTTGCAGATCGCCAAAACCATATACCGACCACGTACCCATAGTTGTCGGTCTAATAAAATAAAAAAATTAAATAAATATAAATGAGAAATAGGTCATCTAAATTGAATTGAATTTTTTAGGTGAATACGAAATTTGTTTTAGGGTAATGATTTGTGCACCCATTAGAAAATCATGAACTTCTTGAATACCACGCAATTTGTGAAGGGTTTTGAATAAAAATTGCATGATACGATGGAATCGAATTACTATCATGAAAATAAATAGTTAAGCTTTAGATTAATCACTCAAAGATGTAAAAAATAATACTATGGTGACTATAGTTGGATATATGTGGTTTCCCCTAGCTCATATAAAAATCCATATCATCGTGAAAAGTAACATCCAACAACAATCCAGACTCAACGATTCAGAGATTCTGAGATATTACGAGAACATGTGACGGATCCTTCCAATCTCCTGTCGTTCTTCGATTGTTGACTCTCTTGCGACTCGTATATAATCTCTAGGGGATGTTTAGACTGGAGCTCCGAAGGGAAAATTCCAATAAGAAAAAAGGGCGAAACGAAATTACCTTACAAAGAAACATTTTCATAGAACTACATTCACTCTAGTGTCAAATTTCGGAAAAAGCATTGTAAAAAGTCCCATTACAAACAAAATTGCTGCTTTTTAACTCGCCGTGAACGAAAAATTAATGTCTGCACCGCAACTAAATCTCAGATGGGTTAGACAGTGTAAGGCAATTTTTACCGTGCTGTTTGGTATTTTTGATTCAAACTTCGTCTTTTATTATTGCACAAGACGACCAGGCTTGAGCCTGTCCTCTACTTTTATTATTTTTATTTCGATGTGTCATGTGACAGGGCACGGTTTTTAACCTTTGACAATTTTTTTTATACTAAAAAGGAAAAACGAATTCTTGGGATGAAAAGAAGCAGCAAATTCCTTCAGCTTCCAATTGCCAATCCAACATAATTCTTCCTATCGCAGCTGTGTCCTGACACATATACATATATTTAATTTGAAATCTTGATTTGAAGACGAACTAAAGAAAATTCAAAATGTTTAATCTCATTGATGATTTCTTTATTCAATAAATAAATCATTTGTTTGATGAATGGATTATCAATTGATGAATAATCTTTAATTCATTAGCTTATTAGTATTATAATTATAATAATATTTATTATTATTATTATTATTATTATTATTATTATTATTATGAGGAATAAAACTAATAAATGAGCATTATTGAAATTCATGTTCAGGCTAGCAAAAATTGATAATCGTCACATGAAATTTTACAGTGCCAGGACACTACTTTTTATCGTACTGACATCATTGATTTGAATATTACTTTTTGGTGATATTTATACGCACTGTTCACATGTGTTATTGTACCTGACAAAGGCACATACATCGTTGGAAAATACGGCAATTTTTGCTGGAATTTCTCACAAATATTCTAAAACATTTCGCTCCGTGTAGGAAACTTTACCGAGTTTCCAGTAAATTTTTATGTCCAGTTTCATTTCAATATTTATTTTGTAATTTTAATTGAGCGTCACGATAAATTTTATCATGCTGCACAGTAAAAATTTTCCTACAAGGGATTCGCGCCAGTACGGCTTAGTGGCGTAGGATAGTAAGTGGCACGATAGTAAGGGTACGATGCCAACATTGATATTTGTTTGACATCACGGGGCTTTGTCTAAACTGAATTTATTTTTCTTAAGAATATTTGGGACATATATTTAAAATGGTACCAAGTTAATTAAATTTTTACAGATTATTTGCACATCTGTCCTGAGGCCAGTAAAAAAATTTCAAGACAATTCACTAAGCCGTTTAAGAGTTATAACAATTAAATTACGATTAGTATTTGAAATTTTACATTTCGTAAGTTAAAAAAAACTTATCGCTTTCGAATAAATTTGTTTTTCTGATTTGTCACCACATTACCGTGAGTTCACGGTAAAAATTACTTTTTTATTCTCTCCATGTATCAATCTTTGTTTTTATATTTTGTGCGAATTTGTAAAGTTTACGATGATGACAAGTTCATTTTATGGGCGATACTGGAGGCGCTTTTTGGAATAGAAATAATTTACAAACGGAGATGAATCCAACGCCATTATATAATTTTGTCAAAATGCTTTTGGAAAACTCCCCGTTTAATCTTTTGTGTACCTGAATTTACCGCTAATATGATGTAACCTTGTGACATTTTAGAATTTTTAGATTGTAAGAAATGTGATTGTAGGGGGTTCAAAGGGAGGAGCACTTTACTTCGCTATTGAAAGTGCTGTGTCTTTTTTCAAAAATTGAGATTATCAAATAAAACTGTCGCCATCGTTTACAAACGAGTTCTTTTTTTCAAATAATCGACTTACGTTCGATTTTTGCAAATGTAAGCTGAGTTAGAAGTAAAAATGTGCCGAAGAAAAAGGCGCAATGTTCTAATTTGCACAATTTGGTCTAAACTTGTTTAATTTCTTGACCGACACTTTCTAAAATCTCTTGGTAACCCTCATATCCATTATTATATGAAAATTTAGTATAAAATCTTCGTACATCGTCGAGTCAGTTTTCAAACAGGATTACGTTACCGTGTTAGTTTGTTTTCGATACACGAGAGCATAAACATTACACCCGATCTGCTTTAGTTCGACGAATATAAGCCGAGAGAACGATGGAGGGATGTGAGCGATGAGGGTGGAAAAGAGAGAGAGAGAGAGAGAGTGAGAGAGAGAGAGAGAGAGAGAGAGAGAGAGAGAGAGAGGGGTGGCCGCGAAAGTTTGGCAACTACGATGAAACTCGATCGTAAATCAAGGCATCTCGCCCCGGATTTTTCTTTAGCGTTTCTACGTAGCGTGCGATATTTGATTCATGCATCAAAGTCAGCAATTGGTGCATGTGTCGATGAATAGATTTGTTCGTCATAGTCGATTTTACGTTTCTGAAACTGAAGCTCACGCCAATCATTTTCTTATCTCTAAAAGAATGAAATTTCATATGCAGTAAATTTAACGCTCTGTAAATTTCGACTGGTGAAAATAAAGGTTCTTAACCTGTGAATCCCACGGTTGATTTCGACACGAGGGACGCGATAATCGGTTATTCATCCACGCGCTTTTTTAAGGGTGAATAAATTTAAAAAATTCGTACACACTTGTCGGGCTTTATGAAAAAAGTGTGTGCTGTTCATATCGAAAATATATATCTATAAAAAATATGAGTTTTAATTAATTTGAGTCCTAAACTGTACAGTAATTCCCAGCATTTCATGATTACAATTCATAATTAGGAGGTGAAAATGAAATCCAAAATGCAGACATAAGTATATGATTTTGGGGTAAAATTTCCTGCCCAATCACTTGGTGCCACTTGAATTGAGTCCAAATCATAAACTTGCGAGAAAAATTGAAATAAAAAAAAGTGATTTCGAACATTTCACTTTTTACAAAAAAAATCGTAGATTTTTTAAATGTAATCAAAATGTAATAAAACTTACGCGCTTTTTTAGTTGAAAAGTGGCTTTTGAAGGAAAAAAATACACCAGTCAGTAATTTTATCGAATTAAGTACTTTTTCCATGCTCTCACACATGCACTCATTTTGATAATGAAATTTTACATTTTACGCTATACAAGGAAGAAAAAAATATTATTTTACTCACACAAACTTTTATTTTTCATTGAAAATATAAAAATAATTGATGATGGTTGGAATACAAATTATATAATTCCAAAAAACTCTCGCATTCGCTACAGACTACTGACCGATGGTCATCGCCCACGAGGGTTTTCAGAACTCACTATGAAACATTTACATATATGAAATTAATATTTTTATTAAAATCACAAACAAGAATGTACACGTAGGAAAAAAATCGTTGCTTCAACCACATATCTCATTACGGAGTGCCAATGATATTATATAATCATAACAATATTATAAAGTATTAAACGAATACGTTAGTTTTTTATCAAACCGCACATTTATTTTTCTCCGTGTATAAAAAGTCATCGATATTGACTATTTTATCGCTCGTACAGTGTAAAATGCGAAAGGATTATTGTCTACGTCAAATGGCTTCATTTTTTTAGTAAATCGTGTAAATAATGATGAATTCACTTACTTTGAACACAAAAATGGTCCTTGATTGTGAAACACATTGTTTATTTTTATATTTTTCACAATCCACGCTTCTTTGACCTTAACGGGACAGACCTAGTTGGAACGTCAAAAAAAAGGCCTTTTTTCCGATTTTTTTTTGGTCAAACGATAAAATAATTCACAACAAAAGTTCTTCCATTTAAAAGATACATATGTAATGTATATGTTGCAATTTTTTCAACGCAATACATATCGAAATAAGCTGGTGACCGTCAATTGCCGAGGACGCTGCAAAAAAAAACACGGTTTGCGGTGATCAAGCTCACGCTGCAACGGCTCATCTGAAACAAAAAAAACGGAGGGGATTTTTAGTTAATGATATAATGCTCCGGTTGAACGAAGGGTTTTGAAAAATTTCCATTTTTCACAAAATGGCGGCCGTTAAAAGTCAAAAGTGTTTTTTTGACCAAAATATCAGTTCCATTTTTTGCTATTAAAAATAAAAATAATTATCCAAAAAAAAAATCCTTCGTTCATATGGAGGACTACCATGTATAGAAGAAGTGATATAAATTTCAACCCGATCGGTAAAGCCGTTCTCGAGCTACAGTGATCACCGACTTCAAAAACATGGTTTCGAGAAAAACGCATTTAAAGTTTTGAGTACGGTTTGCATGGCTCAGACACGACGTGCTACAAAGTCTTGTATTTCGGCGAATAATGGTCCGATTTACATTTACCTGGGCGGAAAATGTTCGTAAGAGATTCTACTTTTTGAAAATGAAATAAAAAAAAAATCGATTTTTCGAAAATTCTAACTAGGTCTGTCCCGTTAAAGCATACACCGGTGCGAATTTGCACCAACTAAATTTTTCGATGCTGCATTCGCGGCGGTTATGGAAACAATGAACGTTCTCCCGATGGGGTTAGACATTAGAGGGGTCGTACATATTTGTCGAAAAAGGAGTATGCCCTCAAACAACTTTCCTGTCAGATGCCGGCGTTTTGAAAATTTTGTTGGTGCGAATTCGCACCAGTGTATGGTTTGGGGGTTAAATTTCATAAGTACTGAAAAAAAAAAATAATGGGAGTTGCGCAAATGTTGCCAGTTTGTAAAGAATCTTTTCTGACTTGCAGTTTCTAAGTTATGAAAAGAGATTCGAGCTGCAGCTTACCCGCGATATTCTCATTTTCATTGAGATTTAATAATGGTCTCCGATGACCAAGGAGTTCTTCAATTTTGGCCTTCTCACTGGCAAATCGTTATGAAAGTAGAAAAACGATCGAAAAACAATTTACGCGTCTCAATGCCCCAATGAACGAGGACGAAAATACAAAGCTTATAAAAATGAACGTAACATTAACAAAAAATAATGAACAATTATAAAAATTGATGAGTTACTGAGTTGCTTTCATCGAAACCTATTCTTCGAATCTCATTACATATTTATTCGAAAATCTCATCCTCTAAATCTTATCCCGAGTGATATCCCATCCATGTGAATTGAACATAAAATTAAATGACGAGAAAACGAAGACAGCTCCGAATAATAAGAGCCGGAATTTTTTCGTCCAAAGATTCTCTTCTGTCTATTTGATTTTGGATGAAACAAAAAAGAAAACACGATTTTTTTTTTGGTATCAAGTTCGAATAGCCCTGACCGAGGATTTTTCAGATAGTTCGAAAATGTCTTGTCGAAGGGAAATTTAATTCTATTCAATGGGCAAGTTAGATTGTCCAGTAAGGTTGAGGGTATATTCTCGTGTGGTAAACGTCTCCACGGGTAATTTCATGCCAAAGCGACTTGGGACTTTGTGTTAGTATTTTTTTCTTTAACCTTCAATTCCCGTCTTTTAATGTTAAGGCAAAAGACTTGTGGCTTATCTTTTTTTTTAACATATATTTAAATATATACACAGGGTATTCCAGGTTGAATGATCAATATTAAAAGCCTAAGTTCTGGGCCTGATTTCAAGTTAACAACCCCAATATCGTGTTCCAATCGGACTCCATCCCAATGAGTTATTAATTATTAATATTGACGAATATACGGTCTTTCATCGCCCACACTGTCAAAGCTATCAGAGATAGAGTGGAAATGCACGATACCAATCGTGTAGAGCATAAAATTTGCTACATAAAAGTCTCATACGACATTTTTTTATCTGTTAGGAGTTTAGTCCTGAGAGCGGTTCGAAAATCAACCTAATTGCTCGTAAGACGGACACTTTCAAAGTCTTTTTTCAATGTGTTTTCAAGACTAAACTACTGAGAATAGAGAATGGATGTCAAGGACCTTTTTGTACGAAATTTAATTCTTCACAAGATTGGTTCTATATATTATAATTTTGTGTTGAAAGTGCGCACATTCGTCAACGCTGATAATTAATTTTTCATGAGGAGGAAATCTAATAAGAAAACAGTACTGGACATTCAAACTCGAAATTTGGCTGCGAGTTTATTACATTATTACATTACTGATCATTCAACGTGAGACCACCTGTATACGTAAATGAAGGTTTCTAAAAAAAACGATGTAAATATATATATTTATTGGCCAACATGAGTGCCTCGCTTTTGGCATGTATCCAAGCTTCAGAGTAGCCAAACAAAAAAATCGTACTGAATAATTTATGATATACATACGAAAAATAAAAATAAAATAAAATTACAAAAACACTATTCGAATACCAGACTTATTTCTTCTTCGAAATAAAAAATAGTCCCAAATTTCCTTTCTCGTGACTATCATACTGAAAGGACGAAAAAATTCTAATAAAATCTCGAGGGTCACTGTTACGCCGAATTGTTATGGAATCTCTTTTATACCGTTGTAGTAGTCCCGAGATCGAGAGTCTCGAATTCCATGCGTAGACAGATGTACATAACAAACTGAGAACTGAGCTACAAATGGCGAGGAGCAATGTCGTTTCTTTCCGATTACGAAACAGATTTTTCTCATTCTTTCGCTTCTCCTGCGAGTATAGGAATATCTTTTTGTCGAGTCACGGAGTAAATTAAACATCGATTTGCTGATACTACGTCTAAAAACTTTTCTGTGTCTAAAATAAAACGAAATATACAAGGAAAGCGCTAATGTTTCGTCACTCTTTCTAATTATATTTTTTGTTTTTTTGCCAAGTTTTTCGATCGATAAAACGGAAGGCTCTTTTGTTATTTTCCTTAATGTATTTTTAAACTCACAAACTTTCATTACTTATGATTTTAGAGAACATTTTTTTCTCGCTGTTTCACTTGAATAATTCTTTAAGAGATTTCACTAGGGTCAACATTCGCAGCGTGTTCATGAAGATTTTCACAAGACCATTTTGTTCTATCGACCTGTGTGGCCGTTTTCTGATTGATACAACTGACTTGATTTTATTGAACTTTTTTTACCCAGAAAGTAAGTAAAAATGTAAGTTTTTTTTTTCATTCGTTCGCCATTTTGTAATTTTTCAATATTTCTAAATTTTCTTACGTACGATGGTAGATAGTTATATGTTGTTTCCAATTTTTTTTCGGCTATTTTATTTTCGATGACGTGTACGGCTAATTGGTTGTCAACCGCATTGCAGCGTTTTTTGGAGGCGTCTATTTTGAGCTCGTATAGCGCACCCTTATACACCACCAGAGCCATTGAAGTTTTTTTAATGCGTTGTCCCATAGTTAAAGTTTGCGTGTCGTAAACCAGAAAATCAATATATTGCACAGTTTACCTAAATAAAATCCCAAAACCACCTGGGTTGTTTGGCCTCTTATCCCGGTGAAACCCTTTGAATATATAAAAATGCATCACTTTAAATCTGGCCAAACTTATATGATAGAAAATGAAAAAAAATAGATGCGTGTCTAAACATTTTTTCTGCGAGTATTTTTGAACTCCAAACGATGGGTATTTCTCGAGGAAGAAAAAGAAAGCGCGAAAGACTTCACGACCTTCCTGGAAACGTAACATAAACTCGCAAAAAAGGGTTGCCACCAAAAACAATAAAACGTAGTCAGGAATGACACTAGAGTCGGAAACAGGAAATACGATAAGAAAGGGGTGCAAAGGTCGGGGGAATGTTAGCAGAGGTGACACGAAGAACATAACACTGTGTTGAAATCTCGTTTTTCGACGACGGTGACCGTTTAAAACGCGCCAGCGCATGGGGATATCGCTGACACTCTGCCGAGCTTTTGTCTCGTTCAAGGGCGCGGTCAAAGGATGAATACAGGTGTAGTTTTTTTCAACTTCTTAGACTTAACTTTCGGTATTTTCTTTCTTTTTTTTTAATGAAAAAAACAACGTTTTTTTTAAACAAAAATAAATTTTGTTATTGCTGGAAAAAAATGTTATCATATCAGTTTACGTGTATTTTGGAAATAAAAATGATATTTTTATTTTAACGATAAGTTTAGTGTTTAATATTTCTATCAAAGATTGTTCATAATTATACATTTTAATATTGCCACGGAATAATAAATAATAACGATAGTATTTTTCCGGAAATATATCAATATTTTCACTTTCATATCACTGTCAAAAAAGATATGAAATTTACAATACACTTACCATACAACGATAAATGACATTTACATTATGGGTACATGACATAAAAATTATTGCATGTGTATACTAAAATTGAAATATGAACATAAATTCCAATCACTGATCTGGAATTTAATATCCATGGCATTGAATATTAAAACAAAGTTTAAGAACTTTGTGCACATGCATTGATGTAAACCATATTTTTGATTGATAATAAGTACACATGAACATGAATTTATACATTGTAAACAGTGCATTAAAAATACAACGTGACTTTGAATTTTATTGACAGTTGACGAAAAAATATGATACAACTTTTGAATATATGAAGAATTGAAAATAATCTCGTTTGTTTCTCACATGTTTTGTATTTTATACTTATACCCACGCATGTGTTCTCGTGTCGCTGGCTCGAAAGTTCCCGTGTGCACTTAGTGTTGCTTGGAACCACTTTATTGTTGTTGTTCTTCTCGTAAGCCAGCATCGGCTATGAAAGGTAAAAGTATTATGATGGATTTCATTCTGCTGTTCGAAATTGGCGAGAGAATATCTTACATTCGCTAATTTATGTACGCACACATACTCATTTGTATATATGAGTACGAGTTGACACTCCTTTGATACTACCGAGTTAGTCTGATGAGTTTGTTATAATTCTTGGTTTGAAAATGACGATACGGCATCATGGAAACTAAATTTGTTTCAAGAAACCTTGAAGCTCTGGTAGCGAAACTCTCTGAAAGTATGGCCTGGGTAGACGAAACTCACAGAAGTCCTTTGCAATATCGTATACGAGCCAACGCGCAAAGTCATTGACGCAACACTAAAACGATGCACAGTAAATGCATCGGCGTGGCCTATTTATCGGAGAAACTTATTAGTTCGAGCAGAGTCGTTTGCGAGCCAGACAAAATAATGAGAAAACTCCAGTTACTTTGTAATTAGCATTTAACAAAAAAATACCAAGTCGTTTTTCGTTTATTTCAAAATTTATCAAATCATCTCAATTCTTTATTTGCAGTTTATAAGCTGCTAACCACACTTTCAAAAAATACCTATTTTTGAATGTTTAATTACCAGAAAAATTTCGCTGGTTCCATATAAATAAATTTTGTTGCATTGCAACGATGCAAACTTTAAAATAATTTGTAAATAATCACAATAAAATAATTGGAAATTTCGTCAAAATTCGTATAGGGCACGTCGTAAATATTTAAACTGAACGTCACTCACTTCACACTTGTATTGTGTTCAAATTTTAACACTTGAAAATTCATACGCAGATCCATTTTGTTGGTTGCGAACTTGACTTAATATCCATAAATATTTATGCCATCGAACTTTATTCATTATCCATGTGGTGTTTATCACAAACACCTTGGTTCACGTCATAAATTACATTTCGTAGACCCACTAGTCCAGAATAGCATCGAGTGTAAATTATGTATACGCTTTTCTGGGGGAAGTACGTTGCGAGAACAAAATTGTTTCGTGCGGTTTTGAGCCTTCTACGATATTCACGTGCTCTATCCATTCTGCCAAGGCATAAAATTCGACGAGGAAAAACGAGGGAAGAATTTGTATGAAGTTGCCAAAAATATAATTTACATTGACGAATCGAACGTCCATAAAATGACCTTGACGGCTGTCAAAAAAATAATCGAGCGCTACCTTGAACCACCTGGTCTACGTTTATTATCTGAAACATTGAAAAGCTCACTTTTTTTTATTCAATCCAATTTTGAGTAAAATAATAAAAATCAAGTATCAATTCCAAACTTGAATTCACGTTAACAAAGTCCAAGTGAACTCTAAAAGTTTCTTTTTTTCCGATTATTCTTTTTTTTTACCCTTTACCGGATCCGAAATCGAATCTGCTTTTCTGTGCTACTGTGCTGCGTTCAAAATTCTATTATAATACAATTTTGTGCTAATGAAACTCGCTTTTGTAAAAGAAATTGAATTTTCTTGTTCATATATTGAATGGCTTTATCTATCGTCATAGTACGACTTCATTTTAACATTTGTATTGAGTCCTGTTTATACTGAATGAATTGTTATAATCAGCAATATTTGAAATGATGAAAAATTACGTTGAAATAATTTCAAAACTGCAATTTCATGTATCGATTTTTCGATTATGCATTGGATGTTATTTCTACAAAGTTTACGTTGTTTCTTTAATATCAGGTCCACTTTTTCCAATTAGCAAATATGGCTATGATAATTGAAAAATAAATTCTGTTTGTTATTATGGTTAAGGTACGTCAAATTAAAAATACTTTTGTACGTAAATAATTGCTTTTCCATATCCTTCAGAACTCATGCAGTCCGGGGTTGAATTCTGCGGGAGATGAGTTTACTTAAAGCTTTGCAATCGCGAGAATTCTCATTGTTAAAACGGCTGTAAATTTTATGGTGGAATCTTGTGAAAATACCTAAAATGAGAAGCTTTTCACGAATGTTCTTCCAATTAATGAAGTGGTTCGTGATCTAGTGAGTCTCAACAGTCTTCACAGGATTCTTTACGTAGTTTTATCCTGTTTAACTATTTTTATAACTGAAAGAGGTTGATAGTTCGATTAATTTCTTTCGCCTGGGCTCTTAAGATCCCATAGCCCTCGTTTCAATCCAATCTCAAGCTTTCTAGGCTTAAGATCTTTGAGTTTTACAACTTTCCGATGGAACTGGATGCTCCTAGCATATCCTGCCAGTCTTAGTTACGCCAAAGTCAATATCAGTTTCAACCTTTCGTGTTATAAGCTCTAGTTTCGCTTTTACTGGCTCTCGCGTGTACCTTGATCTTTTAAACACGCGATATCCTCGTCATCAAATCTATATCAATCTTCCTGTAGGATCACATAGTAGTTTTCGTGTTATAGCTAAATTCAGGAACCCGAACAAGTTAGCCGTAAATAAATATACTAAATTCCAGGAAATATCCGGGGTTTTACTGCGGTTATGAAAACAATCTCCTGTTTATGATCATCTAAATGGAGTTTCATTGTTTCGTAGAATTTTTCAATATCCAAAATGAGGTGGATAACAAATATTGTAACGAAGGATATTTCATATCAAATTTCCTGGAAATTGGAGGAATAATTTGTATTTCAAACAATACTGAATTTTACGAACGCATTTGAATCGTTCGCAATTTTTTAAAAAAACTTTCAATATGGTTTTCATAGGAATCCTAAAATAGAAGGAAAATAGCAAGGATTAAAAAAAATGTCGATGGAAACGTGCAAATTGCTTCATGGAAATTATACAGAATGGTGAAAGCTTCCTGTATTACTCGGTTTGTACGATATCTGTTCCCAGACCACTCCATCGATCTTTCCTATTAAATATTTTATGAGAAACTCGACAAGGAGACAACGTTACATCCCTCGTAAAGGGAATACGCGAGCGTTGCGAACATTCACGCACCAAGCTTTTTTTTTACGTTGATATTATACATATGTAAATAAAACTCCTTTAGAATATTCTCAGCTGGAAACTCGTTGGGAATATGTATATATCATTCGTATCGGAAAATGTAGAGTTACACAGTTTCTTCAGTATTATTTGCAAAATTGATGTTTTTTGTCTCCTAATCGTATATCATATTCTAAACGCGATTACCATCTTTTTATTTTTAGTTCAAGAATTTTATAGTCCAACAAAGTTGTATCCACGATATTTTTCGGAATTGGAGAAAGATAAAATAATGTTTTAAGATGTTTATGTTCTTGTTTAAGTTCCCTAACATTCTTTTGAAAATGAATGATTAAATAATAATGATATGCGAATAAAACTAGATTCTTTCACATGTGAATTTATCAAGGTTTCATGAAGGTTCCTTCAATGTATTCAAAATTAAAAATTTCTTTATTTTATCAACAAGATATGGATTTATTGAATCAAACTAAGGGAGAGAGGGGATTCAAATAAAAATATGGAAGTAGTTTGACTGGTTTGCGAACCACGAAAATTGATTTATAATTTTAAGAGTTTTCTTGCAATGGAGAAGTTAAACTTTAAGTTTCGTTATTTTCTTTGTAATTATATAGTGAAAATCATGTGCCCGAAAGTGTAAAAGTCCACGTGAAAATTTGTCCTCTGTTGATGTTTTGACTGTATATGAAGATTGGAAAAATATTATAGTTTTCGTACGTGAGCTAATTAGTTCTTTGAATTTGGCGACGATCCGGAAATTTTGTTGGTAGATGATAAAAGACCCTTATAGAAAGTTCAGGATACGCTCCTCGGATCGGGTTTCGCACTTATCGCGATACTCGAAGCTGCTTTTAGTACCCACTGCGAGCGAGATCGAAGGCATAATCGATTACTGGCAATTTCTAATGTGTGCTTTTCACCCTGAACATTATAAACTACGACGTCATTTCTCGACTCGAAATTTGCCAAACGATGTGTCACGTAACTACATTTTCGACGCCCTTGCGTAAATAAATGTATTATTTCCTCATGCGCTCTCGTGGGTTTCTCTAATATGACAGCCTGTACTGCGGCTCATAAATTAAGGCGAGCTTTAGATGCTTCAAAAAATCAATTTTTTTTAAATTCATAAATCGTTAGTAAAATATCTTAAGAATACACGCTGAAAATTTCAAAATGATATTCGGCTTCCTTTTAACGGTATGTATAGAAATGATAAAGACTCTGAACTCGACTCCCAAATGCGCTCAAACTTTAAACGTGTTTTTCTCGAAACGACATTTTTAATTTGCGGGAATCATAACTCAAAAACTAATTGATGGATCATCTTCAAATTTGGAACACGTTTACATAATATAATTTATTAAAACGTGAACCTAAAGTTGGAAAGATTAGATTGTTTAAAACATATTTATCATTGCAAAATACCGGGGGGCGGAAAAATGCTAAAAATCGATCATTTTTTTCAAACACGTTCCAACATTCAATTCTCGATTTTTTTTCAAAATTTAGGTTCATGTTCTTAAAAAACATCTCAAGAATGTATAAAAAATTGTTGGACTATTTCAGATGCAATTACGAGTTGCACAATTTTCGCAAATCGACAACTACGATGAGGAGACGCCAAGGGACACAGCGGATTGCACTTTAATTAATGCATGAAATAACTTGAAAAAAATTACCAGAGATGTATGAAAATATGAATAAATTATTGTCAGAGTTGCGGAAATGTCCGTTTTTTTTCACAATAAAAAAAAAATTCAAAAAATCATCTAATTTTCGGTCTCCTAAAGTGGTTGCTTGCCTTAAGATGAAGCAATCATTATCATCTCTTTTTATTTTAAAAATATCTTTCTAAAGTCCTAAAAAGATCATCATTTTGAATAAATGAAAACAAGTTATACTTGTATAGGATTTGTTTAATTGTCGCAGTTATGTAAATTATGTTTTCGAAAAAATAATTTATTATATTCTCATTTACATTCTTTCATAGAAAAATTTAATTTAATAAGAAACATCATGAGTCGTGATCAGTTTATGAATTATGATAGGTTTGAAGTTTGCATCAGAGTACCAGCAATAAAGGATTAAAGCTTTTTGCTTAGCTCGATGGATGATGGAAACGAATTTTGTATCTAAAATCATGTTTCATCGAGTGCACAAAAAACGTAGTGCATTTTTTATTCGTTACACAACAATTCTGCAAAATAATTGTAAAATAAAATTAATGGACAATTATTAACGTGCATAAACTTTTTATCAATTCTTTCCAGTTTAAGAGAATCTGTTGATGGGTTTACAGAACAATGCAAAAAAATCGATATCACCTGTCGGTTAAAAAAAAAATTAGATTCTTGAAGATTTTAATCATTTTATGCTCAATTACTCGTTAAATTAAATTGTTGATCGAGTGAAAAGTTTCTTCCGACAGATGACCGCTCTCATTAACCTCACTTCGTTTTTTTCTCTTTCGTATATACCGCCGTTCCGATAACGATTAATATATATATTTGCGTAATTGATCATCGGGCATTTAACACGATGTAATTATGCGCGAGAGGGCTCTTCAACCATGTATAACGTCTTTCGGTATAATTCGCGGTTCGTCTGTTCTCGATGGCGCTCGAATAAAGGTCAATCGATGCGTAGTGATTCACGTTATAGTCAGAGGGAAATTTTTCTAGATTTCAATTCTTTCTTCATTATTACGTGTGCACTTCGAAGAAAATCTTCTTTTTTTTTGTGAACGAAGTAAAAATGACTACAATTAAATTGCATTCTTATCTGTTCTTTGAATTGAACAAAATTTAATTCGATTTTCCCCTCCATTAATTATTGTTTCTCTTCGACCTCTAAATTTTTTTATTACTCTTGTCATTGGAAACTTTTTGTTTGTTATAGCGGATATTTACGATGAAATAGGCAATGAAATAAAGCTCCATGGGCCTGGATTGGACACCGAATGCGTTGGGGGTGGCAGAATCAATCATGATGCTACTGGTAAAAGTATCAATGTTTATGGATATTCGCAGGTATTTATTATTATTATTATTATTATCATCTTTATAATTATAACTAAAATATATGTAAATAATAATAACAACTCAAGTATAATAATAATAATAATTAACTTACATAATTATTGTCCACTTTATACATAAAATATCGTTTTTCATAATATAATTAAATAATAACGAAAAGGTTAACATGTACATAAGTTGATGATCATCTGCCTTGTATATATGTATGAAACTATCGAGAAATTACACAGGATCTACTTTGTCTTACTTTTAAAAGTTTGATATTACGATAAAAATAGATGAAAAAAGAAGTATAAAAATATCATATAAAAAGTGCACGTGGATTCTCGATGTACGAAGTCTTCATCACCTTGTAAATAGATTTGATGTGTACATGTATATACATGGCACGTCATATGTTCTTGTCTGTCTTTTTCACTGTATCATAAAACTACATTATATATATAGTCGTTGGGATGTTTGTCATCAATCGGATCAATGGAAACAATTTATGATCCTGAAAGGCTTATAATACCTTGGAAATATTGATAAAAAACCTTGAAAGGTTTGTTTTCATGGGGTGTAGAAAAAACCTGGTTTTCAATGATAAACCTACAGAATTGTAAAAGAATATAAATTCTGCCTTTACAATCAAAAAGAATATTGTGAAGCAATATGGCTTTTCCAGGGACAAATTAATTAGTGTCAATTCCGTATTGGGATTGAGCGAGAAACTCAGATTAATGTTTATCTTTCTACAAGACTTTATCAGTTTGAATTTTTATGCTTTTATTGGTACTTCATTGCTGATTACTGTCCGATCAATAATTAGGATGTAATCAGATTGAATTAATTCGAGAACGACCGAAGTAAATTGATGTTTGTTTATTCATGCATTTTTCTGTATTTTCTGCAACCAGGGATTTGGAAAAGCCGATCATCGAATTTCCGTTGATCTGCTGAAGAAAAAGTATCCTGATTACATTATCACGTGGTCCGATGAAGGGTACTGAACTAATAAAATTAACCAGATAAATGATATTTTTCATGGATTGTCTTCGGAGTGTTCAATAAAAATTTTAACGAATAAGTTTCAATCGCTTTTTATATAAGTACGTGCAGCCACAATGAAAAATCCACTAATTCGGTGGAATAAACGTATAACGTTAATACTTAAGAACAGTGTTTGTATAAATTATTATGTGTAACCTTGGTGAATAATTAAATGTTGTATTAAGTGCAAATGAAATCAGTCTTTGTATAATAAAGTCGGTGTGTTCTAAATAAATGCAAAGAAGGCAGTACTACATCTCGCTTCTGCATTTCTCTATTCTTAAGGGGACCGTATGGTCTAGAGCACGAAAATTTCACCTATTTTCACGATTTTTTTTTTGCCTTAAAAAATTTAAAAATCGATGTTTTAACTTTTCGGGTTTATTACTACCTTTATTAAGTATACAAAAAAATTTTTTTTTAATTTTAAAAACAGTGTTTATTATCATATAATTGGCATTGAAGACGACCCTCTCGAAAAATCCGACCCGGACGGTGAAGATCGATCCGAGACTTCTACTCATCTGAAACACAAAATTCAAGAAGATTCTTAATCAGAAAGAGTGCAGTTATGGTCGGGACTAGAACAAATCGAAAAAATTAAAAATTGACAAAATGGCGCGCTTTTGAAAAAAAATTCGTAAAATCGGGTTTTTTTTTCACTAGTTTTTTAGTATAAACAATAAGAAATTATTTAAATAAAATTATGATTGTAGTTCCGACGATAGCCATACATGTTGTGAACAACATATCCAAATTTCAAGTGATTCGGTTGAATAGTTTTTTTGTTTTCACCTGCGCAGTGCCGAAAAAAGTCGTTTCGAGATAAATGAGTTTAAAGTTTGAGGTACAGATATTTTCAAAAATTGAGCAAATTTTGAATACTTACAGTTAATCCGCGATTCCGGCACCATATAGGATTCCTTCGGAACGTTCATAATTCAAGATTTCCTCACTCCTTTCATTTCTTCGAGCTGTCCGAGCCTCTTTGGAGTTGTCCGTGCTCCTACGGTTGGCGCTCGATACTCGCAGCTCGTCTCGGTTTTGCGCTAGTTGCTCCGCTTGTGGCCCGATTGTTATGCCCATGGTCTCCATTATTTTCAATAGGGATGCAAATCCTTCATTGAATATGCAAGCGGAAATGTGAGTGGCAATATCAATGATTTTTTTTCCGGCAAACAGATGTTTCGGCGCAAGGTGCCACACGCAAGCATTGAAACTTTCGTTATTGTTCTGCGTATTACTGCCAATACACCTTTCCAATAAAGTCTCTGCTGTCAATTCTTCATAAATTGGTTTTAATATCTCTTGTGCTTCATCGCACAGAGCAGGTGGGTGCTCGTAGGTGTCTAAAGTACCTGCAGCCTCACTTTGACGCCACTTGCACCACGATTCGGAACCTGGAGGACAGTACGAGTGTTGCGGATTTTCATCTGTTGAAATTTTGTGATAATATGCTGCCCATATTTCACTTCTCATCCCTTCAGTCGAATCTGAATTACGTCTAATTGCTAGACCGTAATAAGTTGACAGCTCTTGCAATAATTTATTCGTCAATTGTTGACGCTTCGGTGTTTTATTTATCGATTTCCGCTGTGTCTTTTTTCTCTCTTCTTTTTCTGTCAATTTCTTTGTTGCTTTCTTTATTTGTGCATGTTTTTTTTCGCATCAACAGCACGTTTGTACAAACGTTTTTTAACATGCAAAACACATTCTTTTTTGCAAACTAAAAAATCATCCCCGTAAGGCTTTGTGTCCAATAAGGCTTTGAACGTTTTCGTGTCGCGGACCGCTCTCTACCTGCGTTATGGGCTGTAGAAGCTGTAATATTGAGAATTTCCGCATGAAAATTTCACAGTATATTCTTGAGATACTATACTTTCGACATATCGAAAAAAAAAAAAATCGATTTTTTCAAATTTCTAGACCATACGGTCCCCTTAAATAACTCTATGGGTAATTTCTCTACTCCGATACAACTCTATTCTTAAATATCACTGTGTTTCATCAATTCTATGGGTAAATATCAATAATCTCCAGTCCTGCCACAACTCTATTCTTCATTTCTCTATTCTTAAATAAGTCTATGGGGAAAAATCTGTAGTCTGACACATCTTTAATCCTAAATATGTCCATTTTTAAATAATTCTGTGGCTAATTAACTCTGTTCTCATAAAATCTTATTCTTAAATATTTATGCTCGAAAATAAGTCTAACTCCAAAATATTTCAATTCTGGAATATCTCTACTC
Source organism: Rhimphoctona megacephalus (assembly GCA_963989365.1). Taxonomy (NCBI): domain Eukaryota; kingdom Metazoa; phylum Arthropoda; class Insecta; order Hymenoptera; family Ichneumonidae; genus Rhimphoctona; species Rhimphoctona megacephalus. The sequence continues at coordinate 7,453,556 of OZ022422.1, read as the reverse complement.
CAAAATATATCGTATCGGATTATCTCTATTCCAATACATCTCTATTCTTAATAAATACAAAAAAACTCTGGCGAAATATCTCTAATCTTTTATATCTCTATTCTGGCAGATCTCAATTCCGACACATCCCTGCTCCAAAATATTTCTCTTCCGCCACTTCTCTACTCCGGCACATCTCTATTCGTACCAAAACAATTGAAAATCAAAGTGCTCCATAATATGATGAATTATCCGCAGTCGATATAATAAAAAAATTTATAGTTAAACCCATGTGAAAGACGTTCAAGGCAATGTGAAATATGCTCGGTCGGTAAAAATCCCGTAACCAACTTTTCTCCTACACGGATTATATTACGAGTAAATAACGAGAAGCACTCTATTCGTTTTTCAACTGAACGGGACGTGGTTCTCGTTATTTGCTCAAAATATCATCTGCGTAGGAGAAAAGTTGGTTACAGGATTTTTACCGACCGAGCGTTTTTCATATTTTTTTGAACGTCTTTCACATTGCCTTAATAATAAAATTAATTTAATAAATAATAAAATGTATATAATTGTATACATTTTTTGTATCGACTGCGGATAATTTATCATATTATGGAGCACTTTGATTTTCAATTGTTTTGGTACGAATAGAGATGTGTCGGAATTGAGATCTGCCAGAATAGAGATATAAAAGACTAGAAATATTTCGTCATAGAGTTTTTTGAATTTATTAAGAATAGAGTTGTATTGGAATAAAGATGATTCCGATACGACATATTTTGGAGTAGAGATATTCCAGAATTGAAATATTTTGGAGTTAGACTTATTTTCGAGCCTAAATATTTAAGAATAAGGTTTTATGAGAACAGAGTTAATTGGCCACAGAGATATTTAACCCATTAGCAGGCGCGCTATGAGACTTTTTCTCGCACTTATATTAAAACGATGATTACTCGAAAATTTCAAATGGTATAAGCATTCGAAATTTTTTCTATCTTCACCAAATTTATTTTTCTGTATGATAGAAGAGTTAAAAAAATTTTTTGAATTTTTGTTTTTGAATTTTTTTAATGATTATTTTTTTGGTTTTTCGTGTCAATTATCGTTGTGTTTATGGTTTTTTAAAAATAAAAATGTTTAATAGGCACAATTGCTGTAGCGAAATTGTTTTCAAGCTCTTATTTATCAAATTAAGCATTTGAAGCTATACATGTGAGAACATTTCTCATCGCGCGCCTAATGTTTAAAGTGTACGTAGCGCGCCTGCTGACGGGTTAAGAATGGACATATTTAAGATTAGAGATGTGTCAGACTACAGATTTTTTCCCATATCCTTATTTAAAAATAGAGAAATGAAGAGTTGATGAAACACAGTTTAAGAATAGAGTTGTGTCGGAGTAGAGAAATTACCCATAGAATAGAATATTACCCATAGAAAAGAATAGAGAGATGTAGTACTGCCGCAAAAAAATCTAATTTTTCAATTCATTACTTCCCGATGTCACTTCGTAATTTATGCATTTTTTTTTGTGCTTTAAGGGGATGGGTCAGTCACCCAACCTCACCTCGAATTTTCGAAGTTGAAATTCTTCGATACGGTTTAACCGATTACAAAAAAGCTCTGTCAGCCCACGTAGAACGATGGCAAAAATGGGCTGACAGGGCCTTTTTGTAATCGGTCAAACCGTGTCGAAGAATTTCACTTTCGAAATTTGCAGCTATCTTTCTCGCACTCACGGCGGCTCAGTCGGTATGACTCCTAGCCTTAAATATTTCGTTCAATTTCTGTATCGATTGATTATCCGATGATGGTAATCGCGTTCATTTTTATCAGGTGTAAGTATATTTATGTACTTTTCTAGCTTGCCGACTGTCGAAAAATTGATCAAGTGTGAGTAAAGTCATTTTCCCTATTTCCATTTGTCACTTTCCACCACTTTCGTTTTGGTACAATAGAAATCTACTTTATCTACGGTTTCCTGGTCTTTGCTGAACACTTCTGCCGGTTAAATAATGTAATTCATTACCTATAGCTTCTGGTTCGAAGAAGTAGAAACTTATATTATCCCACGAGCTAATACACAATCTTGCATAAACAATTAAATATTTTCATTTTTATTTTTACTGTAGAGAAAGTTCTGTGATGCAAGACTATTTGAAGGAAGTGTACTAGTTCGCACTATCTTTATTTTAGCTTTTAAGATCAATTAATTTCTCTATAATAATTGATATTTTGCCATTATAAGTAGTTTTTAATTAATTAATAATGGGCACTTAATGAGTGTTTCTGAACAGAGATTTGTTGATTATTACCTGAAGGAAACTAGAACTTGAATTTGGCCTTAGTTTCATGGTCCTTTTTGACGATGGATATATATATTTGTATAAAAATGTCTCATAGTATTGTAGAGACTAAAAATCGATATCGAGGAACGAATTGAAAAGATGAGGAATTTTGAATAATTTTGCCAAAAGAATTCCCTGTATGAGAGAGAGCGAATTCAACTCTCTCGAAACAATCCACGCGTTATTTCCGTTGCTAAGTGACAGCTGTTTATTTGGCAGTTTGGAAAATCGACGCGTCCGATGACGACGTTAAAAAAAATCTCATGTAACAATATCAATATAAAAAAATAAAAAAAATCAATCATTATGTTTTCTCGTTTCACCAAATCCCTTGTGAAAAATCTCGGCCAACGAAAATACTACGGTGGCGAAGATAATATGACAGTAATTTGTTAATCTCTTCTGAATTTAGTTTCACGAATAACGCGAAAGAGTAAAATAAATTCGTGATTTTATTCAAGATCGAATGATTTCGATCGAATCATCATTCGAAATGACAAATTTGTCTTATTTAGATGACTCTCTTCGGAACTACGAGGCAAATTAACAAGACTGTATCAGGGTCCGTGAAAAATTGTACGAAACTCAAAGACGCATTGAGTAACCCTTCGAGATCAAGGTCGTCGCGATTGCTCATGGTGAAATCAGAAAAATCAAGATCCACGAATAACTCAGGAACGGGCAATTTGCCGGTCTTACGAGTCGAAAAATTATCTCAAAGGCGATTCCCCGTGAAAAATGGCGTACTTTCTTACTTCCCAAATCGTCAATTGGATTTAGAAAGGGTAAATTGTTCTCAAATAATTCACCAAAAATAAAACAATGAAATTTAAATCAACATTGTTCGTTGTTCTTCCATTGAAAAACATTTTCGTCAAAGTTTTTCGACCACCGAAAACTTTGCGTGACTATTAAAAGACCAATTCGAATTAATTGGATTTACAGACGTTGATCGAGTTGAGGGACAAGGAGCTTCAATACTCGACGGGAAATGCCAGCACGAAAAACAAAACGAATACTTCGGAGCAAAGATCGATAATGAGATTTCCACTTGCCGAAGTACGTTAATTTATCTTTCATCCGTCGTAAAGTGTTGCAATTAGAGAATTACTCGTCGTCGAGTATCCTGGGTAGGGAGAAAACTTATAGTTTTAGCTTGAAACTTAATGGATTTTTCGTGGTACGCGCGAATCACCTGCTTTTAGAACAGAGTCACCGGTTTAATGGGGGTTCTCAGTCGACTGCCAGCTATTGCAATGGATTCGACAGCACTACCAGGTCGACAGCTGGCTCAGACGCAATCTGACAAATTGCCATGTATACCTTTTACTTCACAGGTAAGGTTGACCCCTTTTTACGTAATAATTTTTAAATAACCAACATAACCATTTATGAAACATTTATATACAATGAAAATTGTGACCACCGATAAATTAATCAATCATGTTGAAGATTGCATCGATGGAACGCAACGGAACATTTTTTTAAATTATTTCTTTTTCATTTTGTTCGAATGTTTTTTGCCGATTTTATTTTTGGGGCCAAAAAAAGTCAGACCAATTGTTACAGCTCAAAATTGTTAGTAAATTTCAATCTCTCCAGATAAAAATGAATTTCTTTGTATCCGAACGATGCAAAATTCAATGTCTGATTAAAGAACTTGTCATTATTGACTTTTCATTGATGATAATAAAATTGCGAATAATGACATTGGATGTTTTATCTCTGCGTTTCGTCTCTGCGATAGACTAATAAATTAAACTCGTTCACGCTCGTATCGTGGACTATACTAGCGATTTCGGGTCTGAATTGGCGGATACTGAGACTTCCATGAACCCTGTCCGCAGAAATGCTGGCCACTATCGGGGCGAATTCTACTTAACTCTCGCGAAGCTTTCGGAACGTTTGGCCGATTCAGGGTCTCACCATTGGTTCCTAGTCGTTACTTAGATTGCTCGAATCTTAGTTTCACTTCACCTTTGATTGGCAGTTCCGTTTTTATCAATAAAACTGCGATCCATTCAGCGCAAAAGCCCGATTTTTCGCCGGGACAAATAATTAAAATTCTTCCAAAAAACCTTGACGAACGAAGGATTACGTTATCAAGCAAATGCAAGATGGCAATTAATCCTCCAGATCTTGATTTGGATGTTTCATATATTGGAGAAACAAGAAAAGGCAAATTGGGGTGGAATTCTTCGGAGAAAGATCAATCCATAAATCCAGATGCCCGGATGCAGATTGAACCGGAAGTTCAAGAGTGCTGCAATGATTATCGCGAAGTTAAAAAAGTTCGACGGATTTCTTCCATCCACGATCATCACCAAGAAATTTGCAATTATCCGATACCAATTAATTATTTTTTCAGTGAAATTATGAGGTCTTTATTAATTAGTGTGTCAAGCCTCGATTGTTTAGTTCTCGTGAATGTTATTTCTCTAATAAAATTGAATATTTTCGATTTATTCCGAATCGGGAAGAAAATAAACAAATTCCTCATAAATTTCCGTCGGAAATATTACGCTGTTAGCGAAATCGCTGATTCGAAAAGGTTTTTCCCGGCAATATTTCGATACATTCGTGCAATGAGTATTAAAATAGTTTCGATCGAACGTACACGAGAGCGTGAATTACGTGCACGTTAATTTCATAGTAAACCTTAGCTGTGTTTTAATCTCCACGTGCCTTCGCTGAAAAAAAACTGTACGTCTGTGAGCCTTTTACTTTAAAAACCCTGAGTCGTCTGTGTCTTTCCTCAGGCGTGTGACGCGATGCGTGTCAACTGCAGCGGCGACTGCGGTACCGATCGGCTGATGTGCGAGAACCAAGAGAATCCTTGCATAAAGGCAGAGAGAAATAACCCTTGTGATAATACGGCTAAGGACCCTTGCAAAAAAAAAGAAAAAGAGAACAAAACATCAAAGGATCCTTGCAAAAAGAAGGAGAAAGAAAATCCTTGCGATAAACCGGCTAAGGATTCTGGCAAAAAGAGAGAAAAAGAAAATCCTTGCCACAAAACGACGAATGACCCTTCTAAAAAGAAGGATAAATCGCAAGAAAATCCTTGCAAAACGAAGAATCCATGCAAATGAACATAATTATGATTTCGCAAAGAGGAAAGAACAAAATAAACATAAAGCGATTACAACGAGACGGAATTGATATATCGATGGCCGATTTAAAATACATACGATTTGTAATTGCGTAAATTGTTTAAATCTCGAGACTCTTCACGTTATAAATAAACTTCGTTTGATGATTGACAAGTTAAAGTTCTCAAGCTAAAACAAATAGTTGGTCCATCAGAAGCTGAACATTGGAAGTTACGAAAACATTCGTTCGATTCCTGTGTGCCTTTAAAATTTTAAGAATAATTGTTTGATCGATTAATTCGACTAATTGATTATTGCAATTACGTTCATAGTTATTATTGTATCGGCGAATAAAAACAATAGTGTACGCTACTAAAATTAACATCTTTTCCATTTTTTCTGACAAGATTCTACGAATATCGCCTGTTCAATTATTGATTACAGCTATGGACTTTAGACAGGAGGTTACCTGGAAATCTGGAACCGAAAAATATCTCTGAAGTAAGTTCAAATATTATTTCTTGTTCAGAAATAGACATAGCAAAATAAAAAGCAAAACTTGCTGTTCCTCGACCTCCCTTCCGCAAAGATTTTCCACGATATTTTTTAATCGGTAAATCAGAAAATCAGAATTAATTAAATCATGCACAATCGGTCACAAAATACCGCTCTGGTCCCTTCGCAGGAAAGATACAGAGCAATAAGAAGATTGGCGTCCGATACGTCCAACAGAAACCAGAACGACGATTATTATCCTCAGGGCGATGAGTATGAGAACGACATTGGAGTTAATGATTATGGTCAATCAATACCTGAGTCAAAAAAATTACCGAAAAATCATGGTCGACAAAAAGCGCCAAAGGTCGAGGAAGACTATGACAATTTTTCCACGAACCTTCTCTTCGCCACGGAAACATTCTCAAACCCTATGAACTTTCACATTAAGCTGTTAGATCCAAGAAGTATACTTTTAACGAAGAATTTAGCAGATAAAGACACTCTGGAAAGTCTGCAAGCTTTGGTCGATAAAGTAGCGGAATTAAAGAAACGAATACTCGGCTCAGCTCCCCGGCCTTTGAGCTCAAAGGACGAGGAAGAATCAGAATCAAGAATCGAACGATCGAAAGAGAATAAGGACGAGGATTCGAAGATTGATCAGTCACGAAATTCGCGAGAAGATCAAATGGTGACGATCGTTTGATTAATTCTAATCAGAGTTATCGTTATTATCGAGACGTTTGTTCAATTTTTAATGAGTCTGCCATTGTCGAAGGGAGGTGGAGGATTCAAACACCAAAAGGTTCGGGCGAATGAGACTGAAATTTTGTTTAATCTCGTAAACGACAGGCAACGGATACTATATGGCTCGGCGATTCCGATTGCGGTGAGGGGCTGCCCGAACGTCCGGCTAGAGGACCTTGTCATCCACCCGATGGTCCTTGCGTACCCATGAAAAGACCTGGTTATCCGTCCAAGCCGAAATCACAAAAGAAAGACTTTTGCTTCAAATGTCCTCCGAAGAAACCTTGCAATTTGAACAAATGTCCGCCTGATACCGACGGTACGTGCGGAAAAGCCATAGATCAAACAGTCGATGTACTGAATTTACATTCTGAATCGCAGGCTGTGAACGATAACGTTGTCCACACGAATCTCGGGATTGCGACTCCGAGGGTTCTTGGTGGAACCATGTGGAATAGGAATTGTCTTCAGCTGCGCGACCCAAATTTTCAACGTAAAGTACCATGCAGATTATTTTCTAAAAGCCAAGCATGTACCAAGTCAACTAAAAAACCGTCAACGGTTAGAAAAAGAATTTTCGACCTGATAAAATCACAAACGACTTCATCAAGGAAATCTAACAATGAGGGAGAATCCGGATGCGAAGAATCTTCTAAACAAATAAAACCTCAAGAAGTGGTACCAAAAGTTTTATATCGAAAATGTCCTCCACTGCCAAAGTTACCAAAGCTTCCAAAATATCCGGAGCAACAAAAAACCAAAGCTACAGAATCGTTTGTAAGGATGAGTGCACCCAAATTTCCGCCTCTACCATCGTTGCCCAAATGCCCAAAGTGTCCCTCTTGCAAATCAACGGAGGAGCCGTCTTCAGATTCTCCGTGTACCAAAACGAAGAGAAAGAAGAAAAAAGATATTTGGCAGAGATTGGGTGAGTGCACGAAGCGAAAAATGTCTACGTACGTTCAACCCGCTCTGTACTTTGAGAACAAGATAGTTTTCTCGTTGCACTATCCAACGAGGCATTTCTCAACTTCTAGCATTGTTTTCGCGTGTTTTTCATCGAATTCTGATTCTCCACCACCATTGCCACCCTGGAAATCGAATAAGTGTAAAACCATAGAAGAGGTTTGTGGCGAAAAAGTAGATGAAAAAATTGAAGCACTCGAATGCAAAACTATGGATTGCTCGAGAGATCCGAACGCTGAGTGTTATCCGGACAAACCTCGTTGCGCCGAAGTTAGAAAGCCAGTCCAGAAAAAAAGTGATAAATCTCGCGGCTCGAAAAACAGGTCCATTAATTGTGAGGACAAAGTGAATCATAAAGGATCTTCCATGTTGGAAAAATCAGCAGAAAAGATCGATTACTGGAAAACAAAGTGTGAACCACCGAAACTGATGGAACTCGGGCCTTGTCCAACACCGCCATCAAGTTTACGTGAAAAAGAAGATCGAATGATTGGAACAGTTGGGAGAAAAGTTTCGTTACCGTTACCAAAACCACCATCAGGCCACGTAGTTTTGTGTCCTTGTGCGCCACCTCCGAAATTGCATCCAGGATCGTGTCCTTGTTACGTAGAAACCGAGAACTCCAAAGTGAAATCTCGTACTGAGCCCTGTCTGAGGAAACCCCAAACCTGCCCGGAAATTCGTATTTATTATTGCCCACCGGATCTCCGCAATAAGGACGAGTGCAATGGTAAGAAATCCTCGAAAACTTGAAGAATAACTGGTCTTTGATGTACGAGTCGAGAAAAAAGAAGCATTTTTTAAATCTCAATTGAAATTTACAACAAAATGATTGAATCGAATACTCAATAAATTGGTTGAGAGAGTTTACATATTGGTATAAATATAATACTTCAAAAAATCCTTACTTTCTGTCAGTCTCTACTAAATGGTATGTTCAACGTCATAAGCTGATTAGTAAACGTTCCCTATACGGTAGATGAAATGTTTTAACTTAATCAGTTTTTATTTTGCACTCGATGGTCACAATGCTGTAATGGTGACGGAAAAAAGCAGCGAACTTATTTCTAGTAGGTTTAATCGAGAGGATGGTGGTCGAGCAACGTATAGACGGTTGAATGGAAAAGGGGCAGGTCGACATTGGGAACGATTTTACGAGGGCATAGCTTCTGCCGTGAACGATATAGCATGGCATTGGTGGAACGTGTCATGGGGCAGTCTGGACAGGAAACTGAGGGCGGCGGTGAACGGCGATGCGTAGTCGCGAATAGGAAATCGATCTCTACGACCGGAGATCGTTCCCATCATTCGATTCGATTTCCTATTGCATCGATCTGTATATATGTGCATGAGTGTATAATTCTCCATACTCTCTCGCTTATCTTATTGCACCGTTCCGTTCTCGATATAATTACACGACACGCGAATTCTCCTCCACCCGAGTATTGCCGTGCTGCGGTAATATCTGGATACATATTTGTATATCTATTTATATGAAAATGCAGGATGATACAGAATACATTTAACGATTAATAATAGCTGATTTCACGTGGTTCCAGAAGACTCAACGATTTTGCTCTTTCATATAAAAATTACATTTTTCTTCTCACGAGAAACGGAAGATCTGGAAATTTCTTTTCCGAAAATGCCTCATTCATGGCATACACTTTAAAGAGTTCTAGTCACGAAAAATAATTCTTGCTTTTTGAAAACTTATCGATACATTTGTATTTTTTTTAAATACTTGTTTTATAATAAAAAGTGAATTTGTACTTGGGCGTCTTACTGATTTAACGAAAAGCATTTTTAGTTAAATGTGAAATTAAAGCTGAATCATCCTGTACATAAATGACGGTACTACGAACCGATATAGTATAGAGAGCAGGAGTAGGGGCAAAAGAGGAGAATGGTTGCTCATGAAATTGGCATCGAGGAGCGCTTCGTTATAATAATACAGACATTTATATACGGCACGGAATTCAGGGGTTGCTGAGAAGAGGGTGGATGACGAGGACACGAAAAAGTGGAGAAAAGCGATCGCGGGAGGCTAACAGGATACGAATAAGGGCTATTATCATTTTATTATTGCGTCGAAGCGAGTTATCCTCTCCTTCTTCTTTCTTTTTTCTTGTTTCTTTCTAACAATGTATTACACATCTAAATACAGAAAACGAAACGCTTTGCTTTCATCTCCTAATCTTTTCTACCCCTCTGTTTCATTAATTCGACATGTACATAAGTGAAGTACGAGAGTCATGTATTTTAACGAAGTCCCATAACAATTGAACAATAATCGTCATTTTATGACAGCTGTAGTTCATTTCCTCAACAGCAGATCCTGATAAAAAAATCTTTGTTACGAGGAAATTTCCGTTTTTTTGTATGATTAGTGTGGAAAGCAGAATGCTCAATCATAAATCTCTGATTCAGTGATGAGTGTACTATATAATAGTAACGATGAATTTTAATCATTTACTACATTCGTGAATACGAATTGTGGAATTAAAATAAATGAACGAGAGGCTTTTGATTGTTGATCGCAAGAAATCCTAATTATTATTAGTATTGCTGTGATTATGATGAGCGTATAGATTCTGGATAACCAATATCAGTGAATAGAAAGCACATAGGTGATTGGCCCCGAAAATATCGCAAATTCTGTATAAGTAACGTGTATAAGTGACGTTTTGACATCTTGAAACTGAGCGATCAAATAGCAACGAAAGAGGTAGCGTCTCGGCCACAGATATGTATAGTATATACATTATATATTACATAAATAATATATATTTTACATACATATATCCATATATATATATAAGCTGCAATCTCAAAAGAATATCTTGCTCATCCGCTCGTCTGTATAACCACTCGCAAGAGGCTTCTCTTTCCATCCACGCCTCGCGATGGTAGGTCTCTCGCTCGATGGAAATGAGCGGAATGGATAAACTTTGAAGCGACTGTCCCATGGGCTGATGCATAATTCAAGAATCGTCACCGACGAGGATATTGCCAATTTGGCGTCGATGAAAATACGATCGTATTTGTCGCGGCAATGCGGCTGACTACACCGCTCTCTCGCATCTCTCTCTCTCTCTCTCTCTCTCTCTCTCTCTCTCTCTCTCTCTCTCACTATCTCGCTCTCCCTCTCCTTCCCTTCTGTGCCTCCTTCTTTTATTGTAAATGTACAGGGTATTCAAAGATTTAATATTTACACGGATTTAGAACTAGTTTAATTTTAATTGATGTCTGCGTATTAACTCATATTAGTTGTATTTGCGTCCAACGAGATTATCGTATTAAATTAATCGAAGTATTATAAATTAAAAATGTACTTTTTTTGTTTAGAATTTATTGAGATCTTTCAAAACTATGAAAATAATTGAATGTAATGTTATAGAGTTTTACACAAATGCATATATGCGATCATCAAAATGGTCGTTAAAATCAACACCTTTGATGTGGACAATCCATCACTTATGTCGACTCATGCTAAATGACTTTTGGAACACCCCGTATATATATACATATATTATTATGTTCTATATACATTGGAACTCGGTCGATCGACTATTCCGTGAGAGCTGTGTGACCACGTGTCGTATATATTTATATATGTATCTATATAACGTCGACAGTAAATTCAACACCTTCGATCAGATTGACGTGATGGCAGCGATCACTCGCTCTCGCACGTACTCAATCCCTTTGTTTCCCTTCATACGCATAGTGTAAATTAATAGATGTAAGAAAAAAAACGAAGGGTTTTGTGTGAATAGAAAATATATTATAGAAAAAAAAAATATTACGAATGTAATGACACAATCATGTTTAGAGTATTTCTACGTAATTTGAATGATTTTATTTATTGGTCGTGATTTAATTCGGCTTCGTTTTGGTCGTCCTGATGGATCGAGAGGGTACAAAACGTCCCAGTCAAACAATACATCGAGGTCTACATATATATACGACGATAAGCTGAGTATTCTTCCATTATCCACGAAGTTTCCTGAAAGCCTCGTGATTTTCGCCTTCTAAGCATTCCTGATTCTGATTGATGAAAGATTATCGAATCCTACCGATTTTATACGATTTTTTGTCGAGTTGGGGAGAATTATGAGCAACGTAAGTTTTCATAGATTCGACTTGAGCCAAGGATATTTTTGTATTAAGGACGATAGAGGGTAGATACATATGAAACGATGATCCTCTCTTCGTCGAGCGATTTTCCACGGACACGCCGGTTTTCCAGTATACGAGAGAAAGAAAAAGAGTGTATTCCGAGACCATGAAATATTTATAACGTAAGTAGCGGCGAGCGCGACGCCCTCGCAACGGTACGAGCAACCCCTCGCTCTGTCCATCTTGGGGTTCGACGTGTATACATATACCTACATATATATACAACCAATGAAAAGAATAAATTGGAATCGATTCAATTTGTCAACACGCGCGTAATTATGTTATTATTCCGGGCGAACGTTCCTGGCAGAGGATGCTCACGAAAGTGCGAGGAGAAAAGAAAATATTGTGGGGTGTTCAGGGTGGATGTTGAAGTGACGAGAGACGCCTCGATCATCAATAATCCATAAAAACGGACCTCGACAAAGCCCGCAAGCTCGGTTGCTCACACCGTGGCGAAACAAGAATGTACGTTAAGGAATTATAGATATATATTAATACAAGGTGATCAAAGAGGTTTGTCCAAAGTTCACCAAGTGGAAATAGATCGCGCAGTTTTGAAGACGAAAGTCCTTCTTCATTTTTCTCTTCGACACACCGTTAGGAAGATTTTGATTTATCAGTGAAAACCAATCCGGTGCATTGTGAAAGAGAAGTTTGAAGTGGGGGAAGAATCTCTTTATCCACAAGAAATTCACTAATTAATTAAATAACTGTTCAACAATGCGTCAGAGGATAAAATTAAAAATACTTTTTTTATCGCAACTTTGGAAATTTACCACCTTCTATAGTTCAGCTATGATTTCTGAGACGGCCTGTATATCGAAAACGCTAACCTATATC